>BPLR01014635.1:0-166216 GCA_021605095.1 Caerostris extrusa
CTATTATAAAGAGCAGAAAATTCTTTTCTTCCGAGTTGCTATTTCATAGAATTGGTTATTCTATTTACTATATATTCATACTTTGTTTTCTAAGAAACAATGGCAAATTGTCGGCAAATCCTTAAAGTCGGTAACTTATTTTTCTTCGAGCTATAGAGGTAATTAGTTTGAAATGATCGAGTTGTAAAGGTTGTAAAATCAAACATTGCTAATGTTCGAGATACACAGGTCCAATTTTTTTTTTTTTTTTTTTTTTTTTTTTTTTTTTTTCGTGTTACGGAGGGAAAATATATACCAAAATGGCTTGTGGGGATTGACTAATTATTTCAACTTGTAGAGGGTTGAAATTTCGAGTAATGGAGGTTTTGGGGCTTGAAGGGAAGGGAACAAAAATTTTTTTCGAGTTGTGGAGGTTTTCGACTTATCGAGGTTTGACTTAAAGAGGTTCTACTGTATATATATATATATATGAAATAACTGATAAAAGTAAGATTTAGAAATGTGATTCCCAAGACATTAATTTTTTAAAAGCCCTTATATCTATCCTTCTGTAAACCCTTAGGTGCTATTAGTCTGCAGGCGACGACGCCTGTTTGTCTTTCTGCAATATTTCCTGACTTGGCTCTAAAAAGAAAAATGTGATAGCTGGTGTTTTATGTGTTAAAGAAATGATTGCAGAAAGATGATGAAGAAAATAAATAATGAAGAAATGTTACTATTTTTCAAATGAATACTCCTTATTTGCAAATGCCAATTATTTTATTCACCGCTAGAGTGGCACAGATGTAGCAGGTTCTGCGTTAATTAGGGTGATAACCACGGGCGAAAGGTCTGTTATACTGCATTTGAAATGTGCTTCTGCAATCTTGAACGAACATTCCAAGGGCGACATCTGGATAGTACACCCAGCCTCCCCGAGTTGAAAAGAAGGATTTCCCAGCCTATTGATTTATCGTGACCATCACCTGCAGAGACCGGAAGCCTTCGTATCAGCATCTCTTGTTGTTGAGCTTAGAACCAAGCAGTATTGTTTAGGTAATCCAGCGGCGCTATTTACCGGGTTGCTCCTGCCTCCTATGGAAATTTTTGCAAATTATCTCTTTACGTCACATTGATGTAATTTCTTCTCACATTTATATAGCAACTGTTTATTATATCATCAAGGTTATTTATTTGTGTAAAATCGCTGGATTATGAATCATAAAAGTCATCATTGTACTTGAAATAATATTAGCTTTCTATTGATAAACAATTTTGCAAAAAGTTTTATTAACTTTCAAATTACGTAAAACCCATAGAAAACCAAAAAACAAGACAAAAAAAAAAAAAGAGAGAGAGAATTAGCCAAGACATTTAGTAACGAACAACCCATCTGTAAAGCAAAGTTAAGATATAAATGAAATTCATTTTTTAGTAAATAGACCGGGCTAAATAGACCGGGACGCAGTTTAAAGCGAATTACGAACCAATAGAAACACCCATGGCACCTCCGGGACTCGAACAATGTGGTACCGAGCGCCAGATCGCCAGCCACTCGGCCACCAGGCAACCCGACCAAAAGGAGGAAAAGAAATAGAGAATTAGACAATACATTTATTAAAGAACAACCCATATGTAAAGCAAAGTTAAAAAATAAATTAAATTCATTTTTAAAGTAGTTTATTGGTCTAAGATAGTCATGTAAAAAAATTTAAAAAAACAGAATAAACAAAATTTACTATTTTCCATTTACGTTCAGTTTTCGTTACTGCAGCTTATGAGCACTTCAGATCTTGATTTAAAAAAAAAAAAAAAATTTTTTTTGTTTCATTTCGATGTAAGTATGAAAATTTTTTTCGGGGTAAGGGGGGGTAGAAAACTATTTTGCTTTTCTTTGCGATGTATTGAGAGTTTGTGGTATACGTTATGTTTACTTCTAATATAAAAAGAAGTTTAGATTCAATTTAGGGACTTATACTTTTTAATATTTCATTATAGTTTTGAAGAAAAAAAAAAATTCAAAGCAAATAATGGTAGGCATAAAAGAAGAAATGAATTAAAATCATATTAATGTTTTAAGAAAAAAATATATTTGACCTTTTCTCTAGTTATATTTTAAGAAAGTTAAAAAATCGAGCAGATGTTTGGATTCAATATTATTTATCGATTCAAGAAAATCACGTTTAACTTTTAATAATAATATTTGTCTACTGCCAGGAAAAATAGTTCGAAGGAAGAGTGATAGAGTTAATCCATAAGGAATGAAGAATAAAAACAGAGATATGTTATAATACCGAGTAGTATAAAATTTAGAAATTATTTTTCTTCAGCGATTCAGAGCCAAGTCAGAATTCTATCCAGGGCCGGATTTAGATGAAAAGAGGCCCTAGGCTATTCCACTTATGAAGCCCTTTCACCTCCCATTTTTAAGTTTGTATATTACGTGAGAGATAAATAAATCATTACTGTGATATATATCAAAATGTTAAATGAAACATGTTGTGATTGGTACTAATCTTTATAAAAAATGTGGCACGGATAATAAATAAAAAAAAAAAAATTCGAGAACACTTGTTTATATACAAACGAACAGACCCAATGAGCCGAACGCGTTGGTCTTAACCAATACATTTTTATGTTTGTTTATTAGTCATATGTGTAGAATTTCTCCTTACTTTTCGGGGCCCGAATGGCCGAGTGGCTAGTGCTCTGGCGCTCGGTACTTCAGGTTCGAGTCCCGGCGGTGCCATGGATGTTTGTAGTGGTTCGGAATCCACTTTAAACCGTAGGTCCCGGTCTAACACGACCGTAGAGCGCTGTGGAGAGTGACATATTGAAAATAAGGAAAAACTAACTGTTCATATATATATAGCGATTAGGGATTATAGTCCTTGTTGCTCCACATCCCCATATACCACTTCATTCATCATCATCCTTATTTTCGATTTAGTGTTTACTGTTTTTAGAATAGTGTAATTCTAATTTTGCTAACAATTTGAATGTAGGTCCCTCTTGATCTTGAGGCCCTAGGTTGAAGCCTAGTTAGCCTATAGGAAAATCCGAGCCCTGCTTCTATCTACTGGTTCTCCATCGCAGCAGAAGCTGCCCCTTTACCATGAATAGACTACTCATGAGACGTCCGTTCATCACTGCAGGACATTGAGGATGTCACCATATTTAAAAGTAGAAGTTGAATATCGTATATAATGAGAAAACGAAAAATCTGTTTTTATTTGTACATGTTCCCTTACAGGTCGAAAAAGTCCAAAAAGCAACCCGTCCGGACGGGCTCTGAAGGTTGCCTTTCTCCCATTTAAGGGAAGGCCATGGTTAGTACTTATGGCCGCCTGGCTAAATCTGTATTTTCATGAAAAATGCCCTCAGATTCGCAACGAAGCTATTCGCGCAATTCCTGTTTACGATCCTGGTGTCAGTAGCTCTAAAAAAGACCTACTGCTATCTGCGATGCGAAATTTGAGTCCTTCCCACGTCTAAAAAGAATTCGTGGAACTCAAAATAGCCAAATTGCAAATTTGAGGTTTCTATTTGGCTCCTTAAATTTTCATTTATGGGTGCGCAGAAGATCTACAGTGAGTGTAAAAAGTATTCGTACAGTACGACAATTGATTTAAAAGAGATCCGTTCATAAAATTTATAAACATAAATTCCATTTTAATTAATTATAAATATATAATAGAACATATTTTCACTAGTTTCATGTGAAATTGACACATACATGAATACATGAATACATTATACATAAATAAATATTTACAAAACTGAAACAATCAAACATCTTGTGGTGTAAAAGTATTCGTACATCAGGCATATATTGGTCAATACAATCATAATATTTCAGCTAATACCTTGTAGGATATCCTTTAGCTCGAATAACTGCCTTGAGTCTCTTTGGCATCGATTCCACCAATTTTGCTGTTATTGAGCTAGATATGGCGTCCCATTCTTGATTAAGAGCTGATTCCAAATCATTTTTATTAGAAATATGTCTGGATCTAATATTTTTATCAAGAACGTCCCATAAATTCTTGATGGGGTTGGGGTCCGGCGATTGAGGAGGAAATTTCATGAACTTTGGGGTATTATATAGTATCCAGAGCCTTGTGTTTCGGGCTGTGTGCTTGGGGTCGTTATCATGCATGAAAACGTAATCACCATTCAAGCCCATTTTTGTTGCACTAGGTCCTACATTATTTTTTAAAATGTCAATATAAAGTTGATGATTCATAATGCCTTTAATAAAGACTAATTTGCCCACCCCAGAAGCACTCATACAACCCCAAACAAGCAGACTTCCACCCCCATGTTTCACTGTTGGCACTAAATTCTTAGGATGCATTTCTGTATTCCGGTTTCTCCATATCATTTGTTTCCCATCCGATCCAAATATGTTATATTTACTTTCGTCTGTAAAGATAATCTTTTCCAGAAATCTGGACTTTCATTAACGTATTGCTTGGCGAAAGACAATCGCAGCTTCCGATTCTTCTCACTAACAAAGAATTTTCGTCTCGCAACACGGCCATGGAAACCTGCATTTCTGCATGCATTTTGAACAGTACTTACGGAGACTGCTGTACTGTTCTAAATGTGTGTAATTCTAAATTTAATTTATTTTTATTTTTCATTCAATCACTGACCGTCCGCGGGGAAACGTGGTACGGACTCCTAATTGTACCTGAGTAACTTAACTTACTTCTTTCTTTTTATTATTTATCTTAGTAGCGTAAATTTTTCTTTTTTTTTATTTAAATTCACGATGTAATTTCAATAATGTAAATTTAACTAAATTAATGATTATGTGGAGGTTTTCAGGGTATATTTACCCTATAGGTACTCCGAAACAGGTACTTCCGTTTCCGTTCCAAATGTGTCAAATTAAAAAACCTCATACAAATCTCAGAAGAGCCGCATAAACAAACTTTTTCAACCTTTCTAACTTATGACAAAAAAATTATTAAAAACTTAATTTCTAAAGCTAATTTGAGTCAATCTATAAGGTATTATAATAATAACAGAAACAGCGCAATTATTTCGCATCGTAAGTGAGACTATATAGTTAGAGTTGTCCCAGCATTTCTTCATATAACATACAATTCACAAAAAGTTCCTCAGAATAAAGGCTGAATAAATGCTTACGTTCGAGTGCTTATGCTCAAAGCACTTTTTCTCAATTTCAGAATGCGTACAAGTATGAACGGATTAGAATCAGGACATAAAGCGATATGTTTTGAAGAAAGAAAAAATCACTTGAAAGCTGTCGATCAGTGAACCAAGTACGATGAGGTAAATGAAAACATTGAAGTACAAAAAAGCGGGGCCTGAATGGCCGAGTGGCTAGCACTCGGTACCACAGGTTTCGGATTCGAGTCCCGGTGGTGCCATGGATGTTTGTAGTGATTCGAATCCACTTTAAACCGTATGTCCCAGTCTAATAGGATCGTAGAGCGTTTCGGGGGTATTGTTACTCCGCGTCCGTGGCTTATCTTCAAGTTACACGCGCCCCCTGGGTAATGCAAAGTGAGTAACGTCTGTGCAGCGCTTGTCTTAAGGCATCCAAGACAAGTGTCTAAGTGTTTGCCAGCTGCATTGAAAAAAAAAAGTACAAAAAAGCAACTGTAAAATTATTATTGTGAAAGGTAGATGGATACTATGGTGGTTTGAGTGGTAGTGTCCATTTTGTTGTTGAGTTTGGATATCTGAATTTTTATTGTTTTGTGAGAAGTGGGCTAAAGTAATTATTGATGATTATAAAAAATTTAGAAGTTTGCGATGTGTGTTTCCACATCTATACTGAAATCATAATTGTTAACACTGTTCTCGATTAACCGGGGTGCTATGGTAATGAATCTGAAGATTTTGTTTTAGAGGACTTTATTTGTGTTGTGAGGCCGTAGTGCTACGTACATAAGAATAGCCCCTATCTTTGTTGTTGTTGCTGCTGTATTCTCATGGAAGGAGCTGCCTTTTGGTAGCGCAGCTCCAGGTTCGAATCCTGGCGGTGACATGGATGTTTGCTAGTGATTCGAATTCACTTTAAAGGGTAAGCCCCGGCCTGTTCAGCCCTCGTGTGTACAAGATAACCGTAGAGCGAGAAACCAAATTAAACCTCATGGAAGGAGGGAAGAGGGGTCAGCCTTTGTTTTGATGCAGCACCCGAAGATAGAAGTCTGACTTCTTCTCCGTGTCGCTGCAGAAGGAGGACAGCGCCTTCCGGGATGACTTTTAGCCGATACGCAAATGCGGGGAACTACCCCGCATTTGCGTATCGTATACAGCACAAACGACTTCGAGTCTCCTCGTTCTTTGAAACAGTGTTTACAACAAAGCTCACAGGGGATTAGACCTCGGCCCTCATGCTCATCAGCGGCGCACGTTGCCACTGAGCCATAGGCATAAGCCTATTATTAAGGTACAAATGAAGAATTTATTTCGCAGAAATAGTACTTGCTGATTAGAAGTAAACTGAGGTGAATGTTTTTCTAGAACATTTCATTAATATTGTTGATATGATCTCTGATGGTGAGTTTACTGTCATCAGTCAGAGGTATTCGATTTTTTTATTCACCGTAAGATTTCGTTAAACAATGTAGTTTCGTTGCGGTTGGCAGTAATATACCTTTATTGGAAAATAATTGATTCGATATTTCGGTGTGATGTATTCAATAATTTTCCTTCACGTTCTAGAATGTCCGTATTATACTACATATCTCACAGTAGAGATGAAAAATCCTGTAAAATTTATAAGGATATCTTTGGTTGCTACAGAAAATCACTCTTTTAACTAGTAGTGACAAATCCCAACCATCTGTAGATTAAAGAGAACACGGCAATGATACTGATTTGTAATTGCAGATTGAGCTTCTATTCTGATAAATGATCTCCAACTTCACAAATTTGGCATCACTCTTATTCATGTGCCTGGTTTATAGTTTTTTAATTTCATATGTTTATTGTTTTACTTTTTGGTTTATAGATATGTAGATATAGTTTTTTTGATACCTGGTTTATAGTTTTTTAATTTTATATGTTTATTGTTTTACTTTTTGGTTTATAGATATGTAGATATAGTTTTTTTTTGATACCTGGTTTATAGTTTTTTAATTTTATATGATTATTGTTTTACTTTTTGGTTTATAGATATGTAGATATAGTTTTTTTTTGATATCTGGTTTATAGTTTTTTAATTTTATATGTTTATTGTTTTACTTTTTGGTTTATAGATATGTAGATATAGTTTTTTTTATACCTGGTTTATAGTTTTTGTAACAAAAATGTTTGTTTGTTATTGATTACCTTGATTTTTAAAATGGAAGAGTTTATAAAAATTCTTATAAATAAAATTTTTTTGTTGTTTTCTAATACTTTTGAATTTTATTCTGATTATTATGAGTTTTTGTGAGTTATTTTAGGCCTCAATTTTTCATTAAACTATTTTTAAACTGCATATTTAACCGAAATCTTAAAAAACTACTTCCAATGTAAATATAAATATGCTACATAATAATTTTATTATGTTTTTCAATATAATAAACATTCAATAATTATATTAAACGAAATTTAATTTGAGTTAAAAAAATACAACAAAATACTGTTGATAAATTACATTTACTAATCATCAAATATTCTGAATTAAATCTTCAATAACACTGAACACTTTCGAATCTACAACCCGTATATGGCAAGACATGTAATCATAAATTCCTTTACCAGATTTTTATATGTTTATTTAATTGTGTTTGAGATTCTACTTGCTGTAAAAATGGCAAAATTATTCTAGCGTTAATCCTTATTTGGTTCTGTACTTGAATCACACCTGCGACAACTGTAACTGTAATTCTTTGATAATTCATAAAGAATGAACTTCGAATGATTCAATGAAAAAGCATTCCTTTTATAAAAATGGTTAAATTCTCAACTGTAAGATAATTATATTTATTGCTATTTCAATTCCTTCTATTAGCTCACATTCTCCTATATATATCTTGTTCAAATTTCCAATCGTTCATAAAAATACTTTTATTCATCCACTCAAGTTCAAATACATTTTTTAAAACTTGTAGTGGATGACACTTGATGTTGGACAGTTTTTTCAAATATTAATTCATTAATTAAATTTAATTAGTTAATTTTAGTTTTTTTAGATTTAAGTTGCATATATCTACCAATAATAGATGGCACCAGATAAACTTTAAAAAATGAATGAAAATTATTTATAAAGGACTTTCTGCAATATAGTGAAAAAAAAAAACTAGGAATTGACTTTAAATTATTTTTTTATATTACTTGTTTTTTTAAATGAAACATACTTTGTATAAAGGTTATGTTGCCTCAGGGATAAGTAGCTCCAAGCGCATAGGGGAAGTCAACGCCTGTCTGTGTTGGGGTGAGCTGGCTGGAGAGAGACAGAATGTGACAACAGCTAGTGTGAGTTTGGTTTTGGAATAAACCAGTCGTGTTACAGTCCACTAGTACTATGTGTGTTTTATTCCTAGACCATAACAGGTTACTTAATTGAAAAAATAAACAAACTTCTTTCTTCTACTCTTTTTTTTTTATATTTAAAATACGTAAATTATAATTTAAATAAAATATCCGTTTGAGTAGAGCTACAAATTTTTGTTGCAAAACAGGGCATTTTAAGAATTTTTAATTTCTATTGATCGATTTTGCATCTAAAGTTCAATTATTTAGTTCCAAATATAAAATACTCAAATATGAAAAATTAATATTTTTATAATTATTATATATCACTTTTTATTAATATTTGTTGTTATTTATTTCACAATAGCCAAACTTTCACTTAATATTATGCATTAGAATCATCAAATGATTTTAACATCATATATCGAATTAAAAAAATCAATTCTTTATTTTGCTAATATAAATAAACTATATAAAAAAGGCAATTTCATTTTTCAACAATATATGTTCCTCCAGTAATAAAAATACTACCTACCCCATCTCACAAGTAATTGTTCTTGCTCATTACTGTCTTCCACCTAAAAGACAACTGATCAAATTACTGCAGCTGTGATTTAATTACAGGAAGGGATATGAAAATAGCTGATTGTCTAAAAATAATTCCAATATAAAAGAAATAAGGAAACTTTAAAGGGTATCTTCCTTTGAATGTGGCAAAAAAAAAAAAAAAAAAAAAAAAAAATCACACTTCCATTTTCCATTTCCTTTCCATTTGCATTTACAGTGACAATTTTTTTTTTTTTTTTTTTAATCTTCTATCAACTATCATCTCCATGTAATTTAAAAATCCAAATTGTTTGTTTTCAATAAAATTTTCGGTGTATTACTTTGAAATGTAAGTAACAACTGTTTGAGAAACGAGCATCGTTGTCTAAAAGTAAATCAAATAATCGATTGTCTAAAAATAATTCGAATACCTGTAATTTAAAAAATCCAAATTGTTTGCTTACAATAAAATTTTCGGTGTATTACTTTGAAATGTAAGTAACAACTGCCTGAGAAATGAGCATCTTTGAGATTTTATTAACTACTCAATAAAATAAATGTGTTAATTGTGAGTTTTTCTAAATAATAAAATAAATCTGTGAACATTTTTTATTTCTCTACTACAGTATACATGGTTTAACATTTGAAATAATAAATTACACTATACGTTCACCATTTTTATAAAAACAAAAAACACAATATGAGGCACTAAATTGCAAACTAAGTAAACACAAAATATTCATGTTGCTTAAAACTAAAAAAAAAACATATATTTTTAAGCACATTATTACCTACATTTTTAAACACAATAGTGCCTACATTTTTAAACACAATACTACCTACAGTTTTAAACACAATACTACCAACATTTTTAAACACAATACTACCTACAATTTTAAACACAATACTACCTACATTTTTAAACACAATACTACCAACATTTTTAAACACAATACTACCTACACTTTTAAACACAATACTACCTACATTTTTAAACACAATACTACCTACACTTTTAAACAAATTTTTAACATTTTTTTTTTTAATGCTCAGAAATTTTCATGAATTTACTATGTTTTTTCATTTACAAAGCTCAGGATATTTATAAATTTCTTAATTTTTATAAAAAGTCTTTGTTTCATCGGATGCAAAGTACAATATTAATAAAAAAAAAAATTTAATTCAGAATTTAAAATATAAGTTCTTCTTGAGGTAGTATAAAATCCTGTAAATTCTTAAAAATTCTAATCGTGAATTGTGTCCATCACCTTTATCCATAGACATAAAAATTTAGTTTATTGCAAGTATCCTGCAGTTCTAACAGCACTTTATATTGCAACTAAAATATTTAGCTGTTATAATTTATTTTGATTTAATATTCTACTTCAGAAAAGCAAGTGAAAAATTATTCTCATTTATTCATAGATCCTACATTTTGAAAGCTCCAACCAGTGAAGCAAAAGACCATCAAAAATTATAATTATAAACTCTGTTTAACTCCTTATTTAAAAATCCAGAAAACAAGAGGACATCTACATTCTGTTAAATGTAAACAAGGATAGGGGATTATGCTAAGTCCTTGAATGCACATTATATAGCCACAATATTGTTATAACAATTTACACACAGTTTATCTTTTACCCTGTTATATAGTAACTTCTAATTTTGGCAACAACTGTTATCAGACTAATATATAGACATTAAGATATGAATAGATCACAATGTAAATGTATTCAGATAAGTATACATAGACATATTCACTGCACTATAGAAATAGGAAAACAACAAATAGTTTTATTAATTATTTTAAAAAGTTAAGACTATAAAACGCATTTTTAAAGCTTGCAGAAATAAGAAAGTATAAAAGAAATTCAAATAAATTTAAATTTGTGCAACTGAGAAACACATATTATCACACATGTATCATTGCGTGTAAATTGCTTTACATTCACAAATATGGAAGGAACTGCTCACTAATAGTTTCCATAATTTACATAACACAGTTGATTAATTTCTACAATATTCAAAATGCACTACAAAATAAAACTAAATCTAAATAAAAATTACAAAATAAAGCTACTGTTGACCCAAGTTACTTATCATATAAAAATCAGTTACATGAATATAAATTTTTCCTCTCGTAATGAGCATAAAGGATTACAGTTACAGAATCACAACCATTACTTTTAAATTAGCATAAAATCCTATCTACTGTTAACAATCTGTATAAAAGAGGAGAATAGCATTGTTTATTAAGGAATAACATGTTATATTAAGGAAATAGAGATACAAGTGGCAAAACACAAAAGAAGTTTTCAAAATTTTACGAAACACTAAGCAAGGAAATAAAAAATAGAAAAAAAAAAAGTAACGTTTACATAATTTTAAAAAGTTTAGGTATCATGGTTTTCCACGTGTCGAAAGAGATGAGATATCCCCTTCAACTTTCGCTTGCAAATATCACAAAAATAAAGCCCTTGATTACACATATATTGCTCTTCATCAAAATCATCCGAAGCTTCAAATCGCGCACCGTCGTATTCCCAGAACTCCGGCTTTGAAGGCCTGGCTCTCTTAGAAGGCTTTTTACCCTGATTTGCTTTCGTGCTTTCAATTTCAGTTCCTATTAGGATACTGTACGTACTAGAAGAGCCTGGGACATAATTGAAAGACAGCATATCAGGAAACACTACCTTATACCACATTACAGATTCACTATTTAAAACGCGTGGTACAATTTTGACAATAGGCCCTTGGCGGCTGATGAGCGCCATAGGGGATTCAGCTGGCACACTACCACCAGTAAACACTTCGGGGATACCTTGTCGCATATGAGTTTTAGTTATCACACAATCCGAAAAAGGCGTAAAGTCAGATTTCCTTTTTCTCTTTGAAGGACCGGAAATCACTGGTCTTGGAGGAAGCCTCTTCTGTTTAATTAAGAAAGGAATGGAGTTTTTGACTGTAGAAACACACCGCTCACCGTTAAAAAGAATCAGCTTTCATTTCATCACAGTATGTGGTTTCAACTACACACAAACCGATCGTTGGGTTTCCAATAAGATGAGTTTCCTTATAGAAAGGTTGAGATGGAGATATGTCAACTGGTCTCAACAAATAGGGATTAGTGTCAGTGTCAATTGGTAAGACGCGAAAAACAACTAGATGATGCATCATTATGTAAATTAAATTGTCAGGAAACAGTACCTAAATCAAAATATAAAAAAAGAGAAATACATAAATAATTAATACATGTACATTAATAAATAATACATATACATAAATATTTAACAGATATATATAAAAAATAAATAAGTTATTATAATATAATTAGAACATTTGTATCAATTTTTGAATTTTTTTTTTTGTTCTAATTGTCTTAGATGCATTAAGGCAAGTGCTGCACCGATGTTACTCACTTAACACTACCCAGGAGGTGCGTAAAGCTTAAAGGTAAGCTACGGACGCGGAGTAACAATACCCCCGCAACTCTCTACGATCATATTAGACCGGGACCTACGGTTTAAAGTGGATTCGAACCACTACAAATATCCATGGCACTGCCGGAGCACTAGCCACTCGGCCATTCAGGTCCTTCAATTTTTGAATATTAGTTTAGTACAATTTTCCTTGATTTAAAGAAAAATAAAATTGAATTAGAATAATCCTTATGATTATGTATTATTATGATATATATAATGATAAAGTATGATAAAGTACAAGTATAAATAAATTTACTATATTGTTTCTTAATAAATTTGTTTGTTTTGTTAGAACATTGTTCTCTATTTAAAGAAATGGCATATTGTAGGAATCAATTTTAACATTTTATTATTAATATGTAAAGGTTTTCAAAAACATATTTCCTATTATATATTTTTATCAAACAGTTTTTTTCCTTCCATTTTTTATAACAAATGTTTCTGTAAATCTATCCTAAAATATAAAACGAACATTGGAAAACTCAACTCTATGCTAGTTGATTTCCCTTGAGAAAATTATTGATTAATAAATATTTCAGTTTCCTTTTTCTAATCTTGCCTCTTATCACATTTTACAAAATGAGCCTATTGCATATTTTCCCTCCAAAACATTATGCAGCCAAAAAGGTGCATAAAACTTAGTCAAGTCAAATTAAATAAAAATATCGCAGTTATCTTTGCATTATTAGCCAACCGAGTTCCAAGTGAAAGATGCGTTACTTTTTAAACAATTTTCATTTCTTTTAGAGATATATTAATATAATTTTTAAAAAAATACATAAATTCATGAATATATCAAATTTATTATTATTTTTTTTTTCATTATTATTTTCATTGTATGAATAACATTCATTATTTTTTTCAATGCAGAGATATTTACACAGCTACTATCAAAATATAAACCAGCGAAATCTATTAACCACTTTATAAAGGGACCACCACTTCCGTGAGTCAGTTTTGGTCACCGGTACTATAGAAATTTGGAAGGAACACCTTTAACTGTGGCATTTGGGGGAAGGCATCTTCCTTTCTTCCCCACAAATTCAATGAAACTTTTACTGTCAATGAATTTATGTGAAGTATCAAAGTATCCCTTTAAACGCATGAATACATTGAGCATGATTTAAGATGAGTAAATTATACGAAATGATTGTTGCAGATGATAATTTTGATATTGTCTCTTTTTATATTAAAATTTTATTTCCGAAAATATTTTAGTTTTGAAATATGTCAATAACTAAATTTAACAATGAATATTTAATATTATAATTTTTTAATATTTGAAAACATTAAATACTTCAATACTTTTTTTATCGTGCCCATTCCCAGCATAAACTCATAATCTTATGTTGTATTCACTTTCCGTCCTTTAAATTGAATTAATCAAGATTAGAAGCAAAGCTCGCTTTCAATTAGGGGTTTAAAAATTTTATCTTTATTAATAAAAGAACTAAAAAAAAATCATAAATAAATAAAAAATCATAATCATTTTTTAAAAAATCATAACCGAAAGTCTTAATAAAATATTCTATACATTAAAATTTTGAAAGAAAAGGATTCTTTATCACGGTGCATGCTAGTATCATTGCTGTATTATTATTAAATTCATATTAATAATAATACTGAACTGCTTTTTACAATACAGCATCTTTATGTTGTAAATTATAGTTATATTTATTAGGTTTTTTTCTTACAGAAAAATGTATAAATAATGTATAATATAATAAATATAGTATAATTATATTAATAAATGTATGTTTTTTAAAAAAATTTGAAAATGTTCTGATTAATTCATTTTGCTATTCAGTTGCATCCTTTCTTCACTAAGAACTCACTGAAACTTTTACGGTTCAACAATTTATCGTGCCCATTCCCGACATAACCTTGTATTGGATTCACTTTCCGGGTTTTAAATTGAGTTACCTTAGATTAGAAGCAATTTAATTATTTATTTAGCAAATTAATTATTTATCTTTATTAATATAAGAACTTTTAAAAAATCATAACCGAAAGTCTTATTAAAATAATTATACATTGAAATTTTGAAAGAAATTGGTACCTTACCACGATGCATGCTAGTATCATTGCTGTATTATTATTAAATTCATATTAATAATAAAACTAAACTACTTTTTACAATACACCATCTTTATGTTGTAAATTATAGTTATATATTAATTTTTTTCATACTGATATATGTATAAATCTAATATAATATATATAGCATAATTATATTAATAAATTTATGTTTTTTAAAACAACTTGAAAATGTTCTGATTAATTCCTTTTTGTGGAAAATATGTAAAATCCATGGAACATATCAGAAAAATAATGACTATTGACCTAAATTTCTTCCTGATTCATCACGAAGATTTAATCATTTCCATGAAAAGAAGAAAAAAATAAATAAAACTGATGTAATTTTCTACTTTTTTGTTAACTCTAGGGAATATGAATAAAACGAGCTATCATTGCAATGCAGTAAATTAATATTCAGCTGCTCATTTTTGTAATAATAAACTACTGCAAAAGACACGTGATTATATAGCTCTCTTTTATTTAATGCAGATGTCGAAACTTTTTTTTTTTTTGTTCTAATGCAGCTGGCAAACATTTAGACAGCTTGGTCTTGGATGCCTTAAGGCAAGCGCTGCACAAACGTACTCACTTTGCATGACCCAGGGGGCGCGTGTAACTTGAAGATAAGCCACGGACGCGGAGTAACAATGGCCCCGCAACGCTCTACGATCCAACTAGGACCGGGACCTACTGTTTAAAGTGGATTCCGAACCACTATAAACATCCATGGCACCGCCGGGACTCGAACCCGAAACCTGTGGTACCGAGCGCCAGAGCGCTAACCACAAAACTGTCGGAAAGAACCGTTGTATTTATTAAACCAAAAGCAAAGATCAGCCTTTTTTTATGAAGTATTTTGTTCTGTTCTAATTCTGTTCGGTTCAAATTCTTATTTATCAAAAAGGAATTTGAGAAGTAATGAAATAAATATTCTTCCAAATATTTGTTCTTTGAAATACATATATATGTTCTTTGGAATACATATATGCGTTATATAAATAAGAGTGTTAAGTCTGGCTTCTTTTATCTAAAGAATTGCTTTATCACAAAGGATAACTAAAAAATCGCTGGCCAACCAATTAAAAAGGATTTTATAAATAAATTTTGCTAATTAAATAGTTCTATATCAATAGTAAATGAAATTAAAAACCCCACATAAACGTTTTTTATAATGTATTAAACAATATGCCCTTTTGGTTTATAGTAATATATTATACTGCGTTTTTAAATGCTTCGTTTCTGCATGTTACGTAATTTAATTATTTTGTAATATTTAATCATATGACCACATAACAAAGTTATTGCAGATATTGTTAAAAAAGCATCAACTATTTAGCCAATGATGAATGAAAAATATTTGACATGCCATTACATAAATTATTACTAGAATTATATATTATGTCCTCAATATTATATTTTTAATGATTACAACTATTGTTTTCTCCCTGTTATATTTTTAATTTTTTATAATATTACAATTTTTTAACATTTTACTTCGTTTAGTATTCTGCAATAGTCCCTGACAGCTAGAAAAGGGGTGTTATTAGCATCTTGGAATATTTTTAAAAGGTAATTACCAATAAAAGCACATTAACTTTTTAAAGCTGAAAGGTTTCAGCTAACACTTTTGAAATATAAAATAATATATTTTAAAATTTTATCGAGAAGTATTCATAAATTTGAAATGAAATCAATGGCATCCATTTTAAATATTTTACATAACTGCAAACAGTAAACGATATAATGTATAAATATTTTAAAAATATTAGAATTACTCAAGAGCGATTTATTATCAAATAAATAAATAAAAATAAAAATAACTTTTATAAATAAAAATAATCTTTTACTGATTTATAAAAATATTATTTATTAAATATTAAACTTTTTGCAAAACACTAACATAGATTAGAACATAGGTGAATTTTATTAATCGTATTAATACTTTATTTAGAACTTCTAGAGCTGTTATATTTAATATAAATACCTTTCATTTTAAATACTAACCACTACGTCTCATATTTTATAAATGTATCTTATAAATTTGCTTGTTGATTTATTTTCCTTTTTAATGTTTCAATTATTCTTTTATTACAAAACTCTTAAAAGGATTTACTCTATAATTTCCTATATGGAATCAAGTAGCTAGTTGAAAAAATAGAATTTATAGTATTATCTCAATATTCATTTGAAACATTAAATTTTGAGATGAATTTCTATTGAATTAGAAATAAATACATTTTTTGTCCATCGAAAGGCAGATGATATTTTGAAGATACGATTTGTAATATTTTATAACATTAATAAAAAATAAAACATGAATATAAACATTTTTAAAAAAGATTATTTGGTAATTTTTATAAAAATTATTAATATTTGATTGTCATCGAATACACATACTAATTATATAAACTTTACATATATAGTAATAAAAGAAATTAACTGTCTATTTGAATTTCATAGATTCCTTAAACGTTTTTGACGAAAATCTTTTTTTTTTTCTTTTCCCGTTCTAAAGCTCTACTTATCCAAACTCACGAGAGAATTTTAAAAATGGTTCTTGATTATTTATTAAATTCTGATGGCCACAATTTAATGTTAATGCATAGATTTTACTTATGTATTACATTTTTCGCTGTGTTTTCTTGCCCCTGGAAGCTACCATTGCAACGAACGATATCAATGTCCTGATTCATCCTGCATACTAGGTGCAAGCTCTGCCACAAAATCAGACAATTCCTAAATTTGCATGCGAAATTTAATCAAATGAAGGCGCATAAGCACACACACAAATATGCGTAGGTCAAAAACTATATAAAAAACAAACAAAACTAAAATAATCTAATAGATCTAATAACTTTTAGAAAAAACGTAACTGAAATCTCCTCATGCAACTAGTGAGCTTCAGATAAGAGGAGATTCGATTTTTCTAACAACATGCATATACACCTCACACTGATAGTCACATTACTGGGTGGGAGTTTCATAAGATTTCTATCATACAACATACAAATGAGTATCTGTTTTCTCTAAAAGTCTTCCCGTAATGCGAAATCCATCGCTTATTATTCATGGATGGGTTAATCGTTTAACATAATTTGTTTAAAAGTACAACTGGCGAGCAGCGAAAAAAATACTCAGATCAGAAAAAATTTTCTTCGTTTCTTTCATACACAACTCAAAAAATAACATACACCAGAAAAAAATATATCATATATGGCACATCAAATATCAACAAAATTTTTCGATGGACTATATATATATTAAATTCCACTCACCTAAAAATAGTGTGCTCACCTAGGTTTTATCTTCCAACTCCACTCAACGTAAAATGGCGATCTCAGGAACAACAAACTAAACCTTCAACAAACTAAAACGCGCAACAATAAATTTTGATGGATTTTACGTTCAGCTATACTTATTTAAATAACGGTGATCTCTCTGTTCTTATTAGAAACTTAGAACAGAGAGTCTTATTAGAATCTGTTCTTATTAGAAACTTTCTTTTTTTTTTTTTTTTTTTTTTTTTCTTATATAAAAATATATAATTTTAAAAAGTGGTAGATAAATATAATTAAATCAAATAAGTGAAAAGTATATTAAATTTTGAAAGAATAATAATTTCAAATTCCGTTACTTCTATTCTTGTTGCACTGTTAGTTATAAAGATATAAATTAAAAAAAAAAATTAAAAAGTCAAGTTTGCAGGAAAAAAAAAATACTTAACCATTATTGTATTTAAAATAAATTGACTAGTCTCAAAAACGCTGTTCACGCTTATTTTTAGAAAATTATTATGTAACCTATTATACTAAAAATGTTTGTTATTCTACATGGATTTTCCAAATTTTTTCAAAATAATAAGTAATGTCTGTTCCCTTTTCCGGATTAAAAATTTGTTACATTTTGGGTAAGTTTCCTTTTGTCTATCTCGCTGCTGTTCTTGCATTGTATTTGCTTCTCTCCTAAAATTTTTCCAAGTTAGAAGCTCTCGGCTGCCACCATGCCAAACCATCAACGTCATCAAAGCACAAGAAAGGAATCGCCAACATAAAGAACAGCTTCCTTTTTCTACTTTGCTGTTTCATGCACTGTATATTTTTCCTCATCTGAAGTTTTTCCAGGATAGTAGATTTGCGGCTGCCACCATGCTAAATCATCATCTTCACCAACGGTCAAGAAAGAAATGGCCACCACAAAGAGCAATTTTATTTTTCTACTTTGCTGCTTTCTCATGCACTGTATATACCTCCCCATACTTCGCGCACTGGCCTCCTCATACCTCCTCATGCTTCGCGCACTGGCACTCGACCTTCATTTAATCTAAGAGAGTCTCATTCAAGACCTGGAGCTCTCAGGGAAGTGTCGAAACTAAAGTTTAAACCTCCGCCAGTTAGATTTTCAAGTGAAATTAAGAATAGAAATAGGTTACGTCGGTTCTGGCAGAGATCGAGAGATCCTACTTCTAGAACAAATTATTATAGACAGGTTGTCATTGATAGGCAAATGATTAGAGAATTCTTCCAGCAACGATGGGAACACTACATTGAGGCACTACCGCCTGAATCAAACACACCTTTTGACGAACGTCCTGTTTAGTAAGCCATTTACGAACATTCCACCACTCATACGCTCCAACGGAATCTTTGATTATACACCGGAGGAGAAGGTCGAGCTTTAGCTGATAGACTACAATTACAATTTGAAACTAACCACGAAGTCGAAGATCCTGATTTCTTCTGATGCAGCAACATTGCAGTCAGGTACTTCTTACAACAACACACGTTAATTCTGTTAGTAAAGTTAGCCCAACGAAGTCTGTAATTATATTAGGAAAGTCAAGCCAAACAAAGCTCCTGGTGATGATCGCATTAGCAATCGCATTTTAAAATCTCTTCCATATAGCTACATTCTTCTGATCACTTATCTAATTAATTTTTTAATTGATGAATGTTATTTTCTGAGAGCTGGAAAACTGCCATAGTAATTCCTTTTTCAAAACCTAATAGTAATTTAGCTTATGCTCAAAATTACCGTCCAATCTCGCTACTTAGTGGTGCGAGTTAAATATTCGATACGCCTGGATCAATACTGCGTAGAAAATAATATTATCATTTCTGAAAAATTCGGGTTCAGGACTCAACTTAGTACTTCTCACCAGCTCCTATGTGTTAATGCGTTGATCCACGAGGGCTATATCAATAAAAAATCTATGGGAATATTATTTCTCGACGTAGCCAAAGCCTTTGATAAAATTTATCAATATGGTTTATTTTTCAAGTTCATGCGACTTGATTTTCGGCTCGGTTTATTAAAATTATTCACTCGTACCTCACTTTACGTAACTTAAGTGCGAGTGGGCGGGACTACCTCTAGCGATCATCCTATCCTATCAGGAGTGACGTTCCCTCAAGGATCTCTGCTCTGCTCAAGATTATTTTTAATCTCTGTGAACGACATTTCTAGACCAGAATTTTGTAAACTGGCTATATTCGCACATGACACAGCTATAATTGCACAATACAAAACACCAAATTTTTATCGTTGCTTTATTAAATGACTATATTCCTAGTTTAGAAAATTGGTTAACCACCGGGGAAAATCAAAGTAAATCCTTCCAAACGTGCCTGCCTTGTGTTTACTAGGAAGCGGAACGTTGGTTTTGTTCGATAGCTCGGACACACAAATATAAACTCAAATAATCTTCGACACAGACACGAAGAAATGAATGGACTGTATAAATTAATCTTCTTTATTTAGGCAGCCATCATTTAGAGCTCGAAGATGGACTGCCACACACAACCTTTCTCGTTTCCATGCAGGGCCGGATTTAGATGAAAAGAGGCTTTAGATTATTCCACTTATGAGGCCCTTTTAACCTCCCATTTTTAAGTTTGTAAATTACATGAGAGATAATAAAAAAATACATCATTACTGTGATATATATCAATATGTTAAATGAAACATGTTGTGATTGGTACTAATCTTTATGGAAAATGTGGCAAGGTTAATAAAAAAAAAAGTCGAGAACACTTATTTGTACATTTATTCTCAGCACCATATATAACACTTGTAACAATAACTAATCAAACATAACACACAACATTTACAAAGAAACAAAATTCAAGTAATAAAAATCTTTGACTACGAAAATAAAATATGCAATAAAATTATCATATTTTCTATCAAATTAAATTAAATATATTCAATACATTGAAGATTAAAGCAAATTCAAATCAGAAAAATTTATTTCATAATTTCTCCTTATTTTCGATTCAGTTTTGTAATGTTTACTGTTTTTAGAATAGTGTAATTCTAATTTTTTTTAACAATTTGAATATAGGCCCCTCTTGATCTTGAGGCCCTAGGCTGAGCCTAGTTAGCCTATAGAAAAATCCGGCCCTGCCTCTATGCTAGCTTCTAGCATTTTATGTATTTTATAACATATAAAGCAATTATATTATGTGTTCAACAGTAGCAAGCAAAACCGAATTTCTACAAATTTCTAAAAATGTAATTTGTTATAAAAATCAGGTCACGAACCTGGAAACGAATATCGAAATTTAACCACACCTTGCTACAGTATTTTTTAACTAAACAGAACATTTAATTTTCGATAAAGGGCAGCTTAATTACACTCATGTCCATAAATTAAGGATAATTCAGAATCACACAGAAATTGAACTCTAAAATAAAAATTTCACCTGTAGAATTATCACACACATCTTGAAGAAGAATATGCAAATTACAGGAAACCACCAGATGGCGCGGATAGTACGTCACAATGACGAGAGTGTAAGAGAGGGGTATATAAGGAATGGTGGCAAAGAAGTAAAATTGTTCACAAGCGCTTTAAAAGCCTTTCAGTGCAATAACCGCATAGTTATGGCACAAAGGAAGCATTTGGAGGATTTTTACGTGGTAGAATTATCGGACGACTGGAATGTGGACGTATCCAGCTGGAAGTATCCGAGGAACTTCGAATCGCCCAGAGTGTCATCTCCAGGCTATGGGAACGTTTCCAAGATGATGGTAATGTGAGTAGATGTTACTGCACAGGTCGTCCCCCGAGTTATAACGCCGAATGAGGACCGGTATTTAGCAGCTACTGCCAAAAGAAACAGACCGAGCACAGCATCAGACCTGTCTCGTCAGCTCTCTTCAGCTACCGGTACGACAGTTTCAAGGCAGACCATGTACAGACGCTTAGGGCACATTGGTCTATAGGCTCGTAGGCCTGTCAGATGTGTTCCACTTACCGCAACTCACTGTCGCCTGCGATTAACGTGGAGTAGAGAGCATGCATTGTGGACACCGCAACAGTGGTCTTGTGTGATGTTTTCCGACGAGTCCAGGTTTAGTTTGCAGTCTGATTCTCGCCGAACATTCATATGGAGAGCGCCAGGTACCCGTTACCCCCGAGAGAACACCATTGACCGACACCATTACGGTGGTGCAGGATGGCTCGTTTGGGGAGGAATTATTCTTGGTTCCAGAACTGACCTGTATGTTCAGAGTGTAACGATGACGGGTCACATCTATCGGGATGTAATTCTGGAACAACATGTACGTTTGTTTCGGGGCGCCATGGGTGCTGAATTTCTGTTTATGGATGACAATGCCCGTCCTCACCGTGCAAACATTGTAGACGAATGCCTTCAATTGGAGGATATCACCCGTATGGAATGGCCAGCATACTCACCGGACTTGAATCCAATAGAGCATGTGTGGGATATGCTTGGCCGACGAAGTGCAGCCCGTCAACCCCCTCCCCCACCTGTCAACCGGAACTTCGGAGGGCATTGCTTGATGAGTGGTGTAATATTCCCCAAGATCAGATTGATAATTTGATACTCAGCATGCCTAGGCGTTGTAAGGCCTGTATTGCATCGTCCGGGAGACATACTCCATATTAACCATCATACTAACCATGTTATACTGTTTTTTGTAAATAGGTTCTTTTTTGAAATTTGCTCCAGGGAGTAAAAATCGCAATTTGTATTAATTATGTCAAACATATAGCATCTTTTTTGCTCTTTTACCTTTTGTTTAATAAATAGACTTCACAAATAATTTCAATTTGTTCAATTTGTATTCCATTTTTCCATCAATAGGTGTCGCTACACCTTCTTTGCTTATGATTTTGGTGACGTCATAATTGGAATTATCTGTAAAAATATTGTTAAATGCAAAATATGTTAGGTTTTAAGTAGGTTAGTATTGAATTTATTATCCAAATGGAGAAAAAGTTGTTCCATACGTGGAATTTTTGCTTCTTTTAAAATTTGGTTACGTTTAATATACCATGGGCAATGAGTGATGTGCGTAAGTATTGTTGTTTCTGTGCTGTGTACTTTTTTGATTTGTGTGTTAAAGTCTAGATAGGCAAAGCTTAGAAAATGGCGGAGCAAAAGATTTCTTACAGTAACGGTAGGTGTTTAGTTAGAGTACCAGGGAATTTCCGTACCTCCATATCAATAATTATTATTAAAAACAGAATTTTTTAAATCCAAAAGATGAGCTAAGGAAAGAATATTAAACGAGCCCATGCTCGGAGAGATTTACAGGAGTAAAAAAGGTTAGTAAATACAAAATTTAAAATAATAGTTCACATAAGTTTTTAAAAATAAAAACTGCGAAAATTAAAAGGAGTTAAAAAATAACCGTTACGAAACTACGAAAACTTCTGGCTGGCTGAAGAAAAAAAAAGAAAAGGAAAGGGGAGGGCAGAGTTATAAACAAACTAAAACAATATCGTTTCGAAGTTCAGCGTTTTTACCGACCTTGAAAAAGAAAAGAGCGATTCGAAGCTATCAAAATAAACTACAGTGGTGGAAAGTGATTGTAAACTAAAAGGGTTCTTCTTTTTGGAATCGGAGAATGAAGTACGCATCAAAACGAGAGAGTGAAATGTCTGGCACAGAGCTTTCACCCCGGGTCAAAGTGTATTCTTTTAGCCACGGGGAATGAACTGAAGTCTCGAAAGTAAATGAACGCGGGCGTTTTTCGCATGGCGCCTGGTCGGATCATAATAGGGAGATTTAGCAGCGTTGGATTTGTAGACGCATGAATTTTTAGAATGAAATTTTCGGTAATCTTTTTGCCAAGGTTTAGAATAGGATCAATTTTTAATTCGTCGTGAATACGATGGTTGTATATAAGCAGTTTGTTTTCTAGTTCGACGTGCGAGCTTCTGGATATGAGTGTGTAAAAGATTGTTTTAATAATTTTGAATAGTGTTAGTGACATGTTGGTACCAAGTAAATATTTTGTGAAATGTTATACCAAGGATTGACATAGTTAGACCAGAGTATATTGACTGTGTATAGAATGAGGGAAACAGCATATTTTCACTTAAAGAAAAATATGACTACAATACATTTAGAGATATTAATTTTAATTTTCCAAGTATTAAGACAAATTTCAAGGATTGTAATGTAGTCTTGTAGGTGATCTCTGACAATCTGTGGTTTTCATATAGTTTTCAATTGTGTCTTCAGCAGAAATGTACTTACTGACAAAATCAGTGTCATGAATGTCACTAACATAAATATTGTGTAAAACTGAGCCAAAAAAAGGGAATCTTCAGGGATGCAAACTGTGCTTTGATTGAAGAGGAGAACTCATTGTAAATTCTAGTGATATACTTTCTATTAGTTAAGTAATAAATTAATAATTTGATGATATTGTTCAAAAATAAAGTGTAATTACTTTGTAGATAAGGCCTTCAGTCCAAACTTTGTCAAAGGCCTTAGTTTAATCCCAAGAGTGCTGTAGTAGTATGACTATTAGATAAACCTTCTGAGGTGCATTCTATGCTCAAGTAGTTCATGCACTCAGAAAGATGTTTTGCAAAACCAAATTTCTCCAGGCTCATAAGGTGAGCTTTTTAATATGTGTATTTACATATTGGAGGATAAAGAATTCATAAATGTTAGATATTACTGTCAGAAGAATAAGGGATCTATAATTTTCAGGTAATTTGGATAATATGTGATAATTTCATTAATCCAAATTATTATTTGGAAAATATAAAAACAGGTTGTTGACAGGCTTTTGACGATTTTCATAGTAAATGTTTCTCATGTTTAACTATTACTACTAATTGCACATATTTATTTAGATTTTTGTGCTTTATTCTTTAAATTTGTCTTAACTTCTTTCCATAACTTTTAAGAGTTCTTTTTTTCTCTCATATTTTCAATCAAGATATTAATCAAAATTTAATGTTAAATATTTGCTAGGTAAAATATAAAATTATTTTATCATAACCAAAATTTTGTATATATTAATGACAGTGATTGTTTTTGTATACTCGCAACTCTTTTAAAAAATCATGAAATTAAAAATATTTTAAAATCGTAATAATTCAGTAATAATCTTAGCAATTTTCGACAAATATACATGAGAGTTTAAACTTACATGTATTCATCATGCAACATCCATACATATATATCTGTATTCCATAGCATTGAGTGAATAAATCTGATTAATGTACAAAATTAAATGAATCTTAATAGCTTAGCCATAAATTCAGAGATATACTTTTTTTAGAATAATATACAATTTATTTTCTAAAGTAATTAAAACAAAGTGATATAGATAGATGTATAAAATTGATTACAGTTGGAAAAAGTAAAGCATTTATTTCAAGACCAATTTCTAGATTAAAATAATGCTGCATCAATATTTAAAAGCCACCATATTTCAAACTCCTGAAACAATTCACTTATAAAAAGGAACGAGGTGATAATGCTTTTCTGAAAATTTTCCCATGAGTTTTCTTTTTGAGATTAATAATTATACGTAATTTTTCTGATTTCTAGACTTGCATGAAAATAACATATGTTACCTTTATTACAGAATAATCTTTTAGCATTTCTCATTTCTTTCAAGAAAAGAGAAATTCTGCATAAAACTGAAGTAACACAATTTGTGATCTATAATTATAATTTTGACACTTCAGTTTACAGGTTCCTATATTTCAAATCAAGCATTAATATTTTTTCAGCATAATATATTTTTCATTTTAACACATCTATTATTAATAACCATTACAATTATTTTTTTTTATATGGCATACCAAAATTTATATAAAATTTATCATGTTGAAATACAATTTTTTAACTTGCAATATTCAAGATATTATAGCCTGTCCCAGAGGAAATCTACTTATATATTTTTTACTTAATAAGCTACATGTAAGTATATTTTATATTTGTCTTTAGGAATATTCTTTAAATTTAAATAGTAAAAGTTTTTTTGCCAGTGACTGTCTTAATATATGTTAAATGTTTGTTCTAATTTATTTTTTTCATATCTGAAATTCCTTTTTAGTTATAAATTAAGTTTTCTTTTATTCTTCTGTAACAGAATAATCAAATTTTAATGTATTCTTCCTATTGTGTATCTTTGATATGCTTTGATATAGATGTGAAAAACATGAAATGCAACTTTTTTTCGCTTGAAAACTTTCATCTTAAAATTTAAATTTTAAATGGATATTTAATTTAAGATTAAAATTATTGTAATGTCTTTATTGTTCAGAAATAATATTGATATTATTGATTAATAAAAAGCAATTCAAATGGAAAATCAAATCTCATTTATTGATTTCATGCAAAATTTATATAGCACAAAGAAATATATTCTGCTGCCCATTAGCTGAAAGAGTGGACAGTGGAGTTTGCCAGTCAACTTTTTAAAAGAAATACTTAGATGATGATTATAAGAATGAGAATTAAAATAATTATGATTTTAGCTGTCCTTGTAACAATTCAGTGCTGAAATAGACAGTATTCAATATTTACCTAATCATGTTGAATACTATCTAATTCATGTCTCAGCTTATACCATCCTTTCCATACTGTATTGTCATGATTCCAGCTGAATTTATGCCTTGAGGAATGAAGTTTGAGTAGGTTTAATTCTGTATAGAATATTAATTTTTAAATTTTATTAATTATATTTAATTTAATGAATTAGTCATTGGAGAAAGTTTTATGTAATAAATTTTTATCTTAATTGAAAAGTTATTTTAAATTTTGTTTTTACACTTTAAAAGCATATTATTACTATTACTATTGTGTATGCAATAGATTTTCTTAACTCAATTTTAAACAAACAAAAAATAGCAGAAGAAATAGAAAAAAATTTAATTTTAGAAACAGTTAGAAATAACAATAGTCTGCTAGACCTCTACTATTAGACATTCTAATACCTTCATTATTAGACATTCTAACACATTCATGCATCAAAAAAAGAATATATACAGAAATGTTGCAGGAAATTTTTTATATAACATTCATCGGCAAATTTATTGAAATATTTTTATGAAATAAGATATTAAAAATTATTTGTTGATAAGAAATAAGTAAACAGTTTACAAATTTTTAATAACATTAAAAAAATGAAGTTTGTACAAAAGATGTTGATTACAAAAAGATAAAATTAGTGTTTTATTTTTCGTTTAAATTTCTATTTCATTTATCCAAGTTTCTATGGTCAAGCTATATCTGTTAATAAGCTAGTGTTAAATTTAGTTCATCATAGTTTTAAAAACTTGCAAATATTAAATTATTTTTTTTTTTCATTTTATCAAAAATAATTTAACCATGTTGGCTCTAATATTTATTTTTATATACTAGGTTATCCTTATGACATTCAAGGAATCTTTTTGAAAGGCTATACTTTTAAACAATATTTATCAAAGTTGAAATCTCAGATAATTAAGACTTCTTACATTTAATTAAAAATATTGTAGTTTTCAGAAAGTTATTCTGATTGAGATGCCTAATACAATGAATATTAGACCTTGATCTTGTAAACATACAATACTATTGAATAAGTAATGATTTCATTTTTATGCAAATTAAATTTCTTATATTTTTTAAATAGAATGTGTCTTAAAAGTATTTGAAAATAAACATGTTAACAAACATATATATAATAATTTGGAAAAAATGCTCCATCATCCTGCATGCCATATAAATGAAAGGAACTGAAAAGTAAAAAATTGTAAGAAACCTAAAAAATTCTTGATACTTTACAGTTGCAACCTGATGTTATAAATAGAAAGTAAAATAAAAGAACATAATAACTATGATCCATAAAGTGCTATTTAAATCACCAACAAAATATACTATAATTTGTCTTTAAAAAATAGTAAATTTATTTATCATATGAAAGTGATAATTGCAATAGATGGTATAGTTTCTTCTTGTTTCTTATTTTTATGGAATTCTGTTCATTTTATCTCATTAGCTTAATTTTTCTCGGAAAATCCAGATATGTAAAGTTAATAATATCCCAAATCACATGGCAGATACGCAATTGCAGTAGCAACTCTATTAATTAAGATAAAGAAATGAAACAGATAAATTCTGTATGGGATTTTAATTTTTTTTTTTTTTTTTTTTTTTTGATATATAAAAAAAAAGTTTCTTCGAAAAGAAAATTTTTAACTTTTTCACAGAAACTTAAATTATAAAAAAAAAAAAAAATTATACATTAAAAACATTCTTTTAAATAAGTTTACAGTGATGTTTAATGTTTTACAAAATCAGTAAGAGGATCAGGGATTAATAGTTAAAAAGAAAAAATGCTGTCAAACTAAGTTTTTTTTCTTTTCAAGAAATATTTTGCAGCGAATGGCAGAGCACTGATACTGGTAGATTGTGAAGTTTAAAAATAATTTTATACATAATATTTACATATCTTTTACTTTGAATTATTCACATTTATTTTTTAGCTTGGCATTTAAGCATTAAACTAAAAAAATATTTAATTTCTTTATTTGTTTTATTTATAATCTTTGTTTATAGTTTCCATGTTTTCCTATTTTTTAAAAACAGGGTTTACTTCCTGATGCATCCGCCAACAAATTTCAACCATCTCATTAACTTTTACATATGCTCATCATGCTTGATTTTTACAAATCTGTTTTTCTTTTTTTTTTAGAAGGTGTTGCTTAAGGGTGAATATTTTTTTTTATTTTGAAAAAAATTGACAAATGATTAAATAAAAATAAAAATTTCAAGAAAAGAAATTTTACAAACTTAATAATTTACATACTTAAATAATTACATAAAATAAGTATGTAAAATTAGGATTTAAATTAATTTACATACTTTAAAAATTAAATTATAAAATACCATATAAATCAGACTCAAATGTAGTAATGATTTTTTAAAAAACAACTTACGAAATGGGACATTTGAAATTACAAAGTTTATATTCTTGGTTGCAAAATAGATATATTTTTTTTTCTTGAATATTTGGTATTCACGTCAAAACTGTTGACTCCACACAGATTTATTTACTGAACTGCACCAGAGCTAATAAAATACAAAAAATATATGCATGTTTTGCTTATCACTATTGATTACAGAAATTTTTTGAGATTCAATCATGTACCTTTCTGTTTGGAGAGTCCAGAAAGAATGTGGGAATGTACTCATATAATGAATTTTGCACTTATTTCCACATGTAGAGTTCATTATTATTATATATATATTTTCTTTTTCCTCTCATTATCCGTTCTTTAACTTTTTAACTCGATATTTGCATCTGTCAGCTGAAACAAATATATAACATACCTATCAAATTAAATTTCCACATTTAGAATTGGAATTTTTTTTTTTTTTTTTTTTTTTGTCTTTATTTTGGAGAGATCACAAAACCGGTGACAGTTATTGCTTTTTTGCGCCAAGTTATCACTCGCCAGCATGGCGAGAAATTCCTTTTATGGGATGTTTTCCATGATCACCTTTTGTGGGAAAGTGGGGGGACGAGGGGATTAGGATACTAGTAGTATTAGTATTAGAATCTAGTACTAGTAGTATTAGAATCAACAAAACACACTAATCATTTGACAAGTACTTTTCAATTTTTTTTTTTTTTATTTTATTATATATTTTTACATCTTGCATCATTTATTAAGTCTTTGAATTACTGCTTATTTTGCTAAAAATATTTTAAACATTATGTTTTCAGAAAATAAAAATTCAGAACTTTTCATTAAAATATTTACTTTGGTAATTTTCTAGATGGATATTAAAAGTTCTTTTTGAAGTTATCAATTAACGCAGAAAAATATTTATTTATAACATTATATTTGTATTAAATGTTCAAAGCAATACCACCCGGCCTCGAGCCCGAAATTTGTAGCACTGAGCGCTAATCACTCGACCATCAGTCCCCGTTGTAAATAATGAGCGCATTAAATATCAATGAAAATAGAAAATTACTTTTTCCTTATAACTTATTTTTTGGATATTTTGAATGCACCCTTTATGGGAAAAAAAACACCCTCTTATAAATCCTTCAAAAATCTTGTCATTCCGTGTTTAATATTCTTTTCGGCTTATGTTTTTAAATTTCTTTGTAATTGGCATTCTGGGTTTATATATGGCAATACGCAATATTATATTTTTAAATTGATCCTGACTTTATTCAATAACTTCTGTAACTCAAACTTCAACTGAAACAGATATTTTACAATTTCCTTCTAATGTCAAAATAGAAAGTGTTTATGCATGATAAATATAATTCTGAATCAGAGTTATACCAAAGTTTGCTAAAAACCATTAGGTTCAGCAATTTTGTATTTGGTTAAAACACAAATCAAAATTAAATGCAGTACAATTCCACTAAAATACGGTAAAAACAGACACGTATCTTTGTAACGCAAGTCATGTATATAAAGGAGATTCTCCATTTTTTTTAGGCTAGTTGTACTCTAAAAAGGATATAAAAAAATTCTCTCATCAGATATAAAAAATTTCTTTTTTTTTTTTATATGTATACTGTTCGATAGCTCTGTCACAAAAATAAACTCAAGTAAAAAACGTGGACTGTATTAAATTTAATCTCCTTTATTATGCAGCCATCAAGCTCGAAGATGGACTGCCACACGCAACCTTTCTCGTTGGTTACAGAAGTTCAACTCCCCTAGTTTATGCAGCCATCAAACTCGAAGATAGACTGCCACACAACCTTTCTCTTTGGTTGCAGAAGTTCAACTCACCTAGTTTATGCAGCCATCAAACTCGAAGATAGACTGCCACACAACCTTTCTCTTTGGTTGCAGAAGGTCAACTCCCTAGTTAATGCAGCCATCAAACTCGAAGATAGACTGCCACACAACCTTTCTCTTTGGTTGCAGAAGTTCAACTCCTTTAGTTCATGCAGACATCAAACTCGAAGATAGACTGCCACACAACCTTTCTCTTTAGTTACAGAAGTTGAACTGGCTCTTACATTCTTTCTCTCCCTGCCAGACACCCCCACAGACAGGGTGTTTTTCTGGGCATAGGGCGTTGACCTCCCTAAGCAGGGGGACATGGGTTTCGACGTAACATACCGCCACCCATTGATATGTTTACTAAACATTCAATAATATACAATAATCATTCTAACATACAGAATTAACAATTCTAAACTTATAATAAGTCATTGAAAAAATGAATATATATATGTATACATTGTACATTATTTAACAAATTACAAACATAATACCATGAATATAAACAAAAGCACTCTAAAGGAAATTACTCTGACATAGGCAAAACACACACTTTTGATACTGGTCTCTTAAAAATTCCACTCTGGGTTTTTATTAAGTACTCTGATTTTATTATCAACACCATAATAAATATCAATTATTCTGCCTAGAGACCATTTGTAAGTAGGTAAATTATCATCAACCAATAGCACTAAATCACCAATGTTTGCATTGTCTTTTCAAAGACCCATTTATTTCTTTGTTGCAATTCACTTAAATAGCTACGGTGCCATTTTTTCCACACTAACTATTTTAGTTACCCTTTGCCACTTATTAAGATTATTATCTTTTAAATCAATTTAATTAGGCTCTAAAATAGCGTTCATTGATCGATTAATCAAAAAATGGGCTGGAGTTAAACTTCGAAGTTATCACTATCAGTAGAAATTGGACTCAATGGTCTAGAATTCAAAATTGCTTCAGTTTGTATACATATAGTTAAAACTCTTCATAATTTAAACTAGCACCTCTAACTACTCTTCTAAAATGAAACTTAAATGATCTAATGGCCGCTTCCCAGAGACCACCAAAATTTGGGGCTCGAGGGGGACTACATTTCCATTCAATACCTACTTCACATAAATATGAAGATAACTTAATCAGGAGTTGATCACTAACTCTTGAAACTTTTTGAATTTCTCTGTTCGCACCTACAAAATTCTTTGCACTATCAGAGTATAATTTAGCACATTTGCCTCTACGTGCAATAAATCTTTTAAAGCAGCTATAAAGGATTCGGATGATAAATCAGAAACACTCTCAATATGCACTGCCTTAAACACAAAACAAACAAATAAACATACATACATTTTACACACAATACTCTTTTTCTTTGTTTACCAATTTTAACCAAAAAATGGTCCAGAAATCTACTCCTGAAACATTAAATGGATAATTCAAGGTAACTCTATCTCTTGGTTAACACCCATTAATTGTGTTGACACTATAGGTTTTACTTTAAAACATAACACATTTATGCACTATTTTTCTACAAATAGATTTTCCACCTATAGAGCAGAATTTCTCACGTACATGACACAAAAGAGCAGATAATCCTACATGAAAATATTTTATATGGTAATAAGAAATTAACATCTCAATAAATGCATGATTTTTAGGCAAAATTATACGGTGTTTTTTATCACAACTACATTACGCATTACTCAAACGTCCACCTACTCTTAAGATTCCATCTAAAACTAAAAAGGGATTTTTAATTTACTCTTCGACATAAGTTTCTTATCTTTCAATAGACTTTTGAAAACCTTTCTTGTTGAATAGATTTTACTAGAAATATCTCAGCAATATTAATTTCTATCATGCATGAATAACTAAATAATAATATATAGATAAATTATCAATATAAATAAATCATCAATTGAATAATATAATTTAAATGACAAACACTTGGTATTTTTAAGAAATCTAAATATGTAACTTAAATACTTAAACTTTTATATAATTATCACTTAAACTCAATAAATAGTTCATGAAATTTCAGTCACTTGTTTCATAAACAATTTGTTCTCACCAACACTGGATCACTCAGTTCAGAAAAGTTCTCGTCCTGTTTATCAAGGATCTGGATCGGTTGATCAGGATACTTTTCTCCAGCCAGGAACTCTGGTCTCACCTAATGTGGTATCACTGGAAATCAGAGGACAATCGATGAATTGTAGCAACTCTGATGAGCACGAAAGTCTTTTAATCACTTGATTTCGAATCACTGCAATAAACTACTTAGATGTCTTAAGCTTCAAGGCACATTCACAAAAGTAGTTGATGAATTCTCAAAATTAAACGCTGAAGACCATTGAAGCATATTAAACACCAACTGTAACAGATGTTATACTCTCACACGAACAGTTGAGGTTCGGCAATGGCATTTGCCGTTCAGGGCATATTCTCTTACCAGCCACCTCTGTTTCTTGGACGGTCCCATAGTTGAACGACTCCTGTAGACTCCGCCACATCCATATGATGGTTTACCATATCTGCTTCCTCTATCTCCTCCATAACGGAAACCATCTCCTCTGACTCCACGGTATTCTCCTCCTCCACAGTCTCCTCGTTTATCTCCACTGGAATAGCCACCATCTTTACTGCCACGGATGTCTCCATCACCACGGTCTCCTCGTTTAACTCCATCACCTCGGAATGGGTCCACTCTTATCTTTGAACCATTAATGGTAGCTCCATTCATGGTCTTTGAGGAACAATCAAATACTCGTAATTTCTGAGGCCGGTAAACGCCATGATGAGTTGCATGAGTAGCATCTGGTACTTTTTCCTCAATTATTTTCTCGCATGTAGAATTTTCACTATTACCTGTTAATTCCAATTTCTCAAACCCTTCTACTGGCCAAATTTTCTCAATGGAAAATCAACCGTATCTGTGGATACTCCACAGCGTTCTCTATTTACATTTCCTGTGGTGCTGTACCCAGACACCACAAAAAACACAGTATTCTGAAGAATAAGATTTGAATTTTCTATATCACTCTCCTCAACATCATTTTTTTTTCACAGAAGTACGTGGTTGATTAGAAATCATAGGCTTTACAGGTAACGCAGGCTTAGAAGGAACTACAGGTTTTACACTGCGAGACTCAATAGATTTAGGTTTCTCTTTACTTGCTTCTAATACAGATGATGTTGTTGAAGGAATATGAGAGGTTCGAGTTTGGTGGCGAGAAGTGTTGCTGTTTGAATCACTTGATTTCTTGGATTCGTTCAAATTATCTTTTGTACTGACTTTGTTAGAAACATCTTTTTCTGGAACATTGTCAATTTTTGCACTGTTTTGCTGTGCAGAAGTATTTGACGCAAAATAACTTGAATTATAAACATTGGAAAATGGTCGGGGAGTAAGATTACACACGTTTGATGTTGGCTTCACAACTGATAATGAAGTAACATTTTTCTTATTAGAAGTTGAAGAATCTAAACTATTGGGCCATGACTCATCTTCAGTTGAGGAAGACAAAGAGTCATCACTCACTCCTTTATTATAGCTAATTTGGGAAGTTTTAACTGAATCCCTTTTCCATTTCTCAAGTTCCAACTCTTTTTCAAGTTTGGCCAACTGAATGTTCTGTATCTCTAATTTTATTTCACGTACTCGTTTGTCCCACTCGAATTTTCTTTCTCTAATTCTAATTTTATTTCACTTTCTCGTTTCTTTTCCCTCTTTTCTTCCAAAATGTCATCTACAAGATTGCGCACTATTTCAACCCGGCTTCTATAGATATGACTGGATTTGATCAAGTCCATCAAGTCTATTTTTGTTGCATTGACTTTAATGGTTAAGCCCATCTCTTCCGCTACCTCTTTTAGCTCATCCTTCTGTAGATTTAAAGTAACAGACATTGTTTATTCACTTAAATTCCACTAAACAATGCACACCAAAGCTTAACCAAACCTATTAAACTAAACACTTTAATTCAACATTATATACTAAATCAAGCTAAATGTCCAACACATTAGAATTATTGAACTTCACCTACCTAACTCATGGTAGAATGCAGCCAACGATTCGTGGAGATCCAATGGATCACTCTATCTCAATGCTCAACTAATCCGTCTCCGGGAGACTGGGTCAAAATGTTCGATAGCTCGGTCACAAAAATAAACTCAAGTAAAAAACGTGGACTGTATTAAATTTAATCTCCTTTATTATGCAGCCATCAAGCTCGAAGATGGACTGCCACACGCAACCTTTCTCGTTGGTTACAGAAGTTCAACTCCCTAGTTTATGCAGCCATCAAACTCGAAGATAGACTGCCACACAACCTTTCTCTTTGGTTGCAGAAGTTCAACTCACCTAGTTTATGCAGCCATCAAACTCGAAGATAGACTGCCACACAAACTTTCTCTTTGGTTGCAGAAGGTCAACTCCCTAGTTAATGCAGCCATCAAACTCGAAGATAGACTGCCACACAACCTTTCTCTTTGGTTGCAGAAGTTCAACTCCTTTAGTTCATGCAGACATCAAACTCGAAGATAGACTGCCACACAACCTTTCTCTTTGGTTACAGAAGTTGAACTGGCTCTTACATTCTTTCTCTCCCTGCCAGACACCCCCACAGACAGGGTGTTTTTCTGGACATAGGGCGTTGACCTCCCCTAAGCAGGGGGACATGGGTTTCGACGTAACATATACAAAATTGCAAAAGTAACAGAATCATATTTAGTAATAAATTGAATAAAATAAATAAATGTTCTAATACATTTTACTCTCTGAAAGTACATGGAACTGCACTGTATAAAAAGGAAAACAAAAGATAAATCTACAATAGCAAAATTGGTGGCTCAATTTTTTTTTATCTGCACTTCTTTTTTTAAAGTGACTTACTCACACAATAGTGTTCAATACACTGTTGAAAATTTAAAAACACGAACAAATACAACACCATGGTTTTTCAAATATCCCTCTTAAATCCAAGTGATAAGTTATTTACATTTAAATATTTTGTATTCTGATAAAGTAGCACTGCATATTACTTTATATTTTTGAAATACATTTATAATATTATTATATTTTACATCAATTTTAAACTGGACAAAAAGAATAAGTTTTTAAAACTGCACTAATTAAAGAGAGAAACGTCCTTAAGGAATGTAATCAAGCTTTTTAGAATACACACAAACAAAAAAAAAAAATTACGATAACGAAAATAGCATTCATAAATAATCACGGCAAAATAACACAAGCAACAAAAAAATCACATATTCATGGTGAAAACAGAAATTCCTTACAAAAACAAATAAAGCCAATGTTCAAAAGAAGCTAAAATTTTTTAGAATAATTTGTTTATTTTAACACAGAGGGGTAATGAGAATTCACATCCTAACGCAATATAAATATAATAAAAATATAATTGCAAATCTTTAAAGTGAGTTATGGTACAATTCATGGGAGTTGATTACATTTCTTCGACTCCAAGTGTTAGAGGCATTAAATAATTTATGTATGTATTTGATTTTAAAATTGTAAAAAAAAAAACAACATATTTAGTGGAAAATTCAGCGGATTGATATCTAATCAGACCTACGCTATCTATAAAGATAAAGAAAATGTAAATAAATCGTTATTCAACACTACAAATGTCAGTAACGCCTCATAGAAATTAAGCTCCAAAGCGAAACATTCAGTATTTTCTGAGAAATGAATTTCTATGTCTTTAAAATTGTAAAAATAAAGTTTCATTATAAATTTTCCATTGGCATATTTAAATCAGTATTACTGTAAACAAGATTTAAAGTGTATACATATATATTTTTTCATATTGGCTAATATAATAAAACAAGCATGTTGTTTCATTCGCCGCCAACATAATCAAACAAGAAAATAAGCCGAAAGATAATATAATTGGAATTAACTTTAATAATTTTAAACTGTTTCACAGAATATTTTAGCTTGAAAAGTTATGATTGGGTTCCTTGAAAATTCATTTATCTTATTTCCTTTAACATAAAATATCTAATGAATTTTTTTTTATAATAAAAAATTTATATATTTAACTACTTTAAACTACTAATACATTTTTTCAATTAATCGTATAAATTAATCGCTTAATGGTACAAAGAACTTTATAATAATGGTAAATCCATGAATATATCATCTTTTTATACCTTAGGACATGAATGGCACGCATTCTATTGACAGTTGGTGTTTTTTGTTTTTTAAACATTTAATCTTCTATATTACGCTTCTATGCATTTGATAAATATCAAGCTCTTGAAGGAGAAAAGAAACTCGAAGAGAAAAAGTATCTTGAAGAACCTAATTGTCCAAAGAAATAAGCTAAGTGACCAGCAAACAAAGATTATTTTGTTCCCTACCGAAATACTACTGGAACCCACCACATTTCAAAGCCACAGCAAACTGCTCCAGTTCCGGTAGCATCAGAACTAGCTCTTGCCATACCATCACCGAGCATCTAAGCTCTGGCTGATCTGGCTGGCTACACTCATCGCCCCTGTCTAACTGACCATAGCCGAGCTCAAACGTCTGCAACACAAGGGTAATTCAGGAGTATCCCTTTTCGAAACGCTGCGTTCCAAGTCGACCCTATACAAGCTCAAGGGCCTACAACGCATATTGATTTTTTTTTTTTTTTTTTTTTTTTTTTCCCAGGAAACAAGCCCATGCCCTGGTACGACCCTGGATCGCTAACGTTCGATTCTATCGAAAATTAGCATAGTATCAGTCCTACCTAATAATTGGTAGTATATCAAAATTCTACCCGTGTAAGCGGATGCAATTTGCATCAATTTCTCACCATTGTGTTAACTTACTAAATTTAAAAGCTGCAGTATTAGTTGTTATCAAAATTAACTTAATTAAAATCACCCCCTCCCCATTATAATAGCCTCAACTTATGTTCCTCCTTTTCATCCAAGTAGTTTTCTGGTGGAGGGTATTGATAAAATTTTCAGACAAGAACCTAATTTGATTATAACTGGTGCCCTAAACGCTCTTCACTCCAACTGGAACCTTGGACAAATAATGTAAGAGGGTTGCACAGCTGTATCATTATATCTGCGCCCAGATAGGATTGAAGATTTTTTCCCCATCAAAACATTGGATATAACGCGAGATATCATCGCTGAGGAAATGTCTGGGACATGGCGATTTTTAAAAACATTCACTTTAATTATATCATTAAGGTGGAACTTGATCTTGATTCACATCACCTCTCCGTTATTATCTTCCTCGGCACCAGCTTTGAATTACTCAAAGGTGCTAGTCAACTTAATACAAACTGAGAAGATTTAACTTACATATTACTGTAAGAAACATCTACCTAATCTTCTTCTTAACAACAATAATGATGACGATAGACTTATTAATGATATTGCAAATATATTCTTAAGTTTTCCTATATAGGAAGTTCTAAATCAAACCCGACAGGTTTCCTGTTAACATTATAAATGATATTCGCATTAAAAACTGTTTCCGGTGATCTTTGCAACGAACAAGAGACCGAGGAATTAAAAATGAATATTATCAGAAACAAAGGGATTTCAGAATTATGATAAAAAAATTTCTCTAAACAAACTATCTTGCTGTCATTCTAGCAAATCATCTTAAAGTCCTTAATAACTAGTTTCGAGAGTGGAAAATCGTATTAAATATCTTCAACTCCACCCCCTGATAAAATAAAAGTTTGTGTATTCGTTTTACAAACTAAAACATACAACAATATTTTTGATGGATTATATGTTCAACTCCTCTTATTTAAATTATGGCGATCTCTTCTAGAAATCACCTTCTATGAATAAACGCAGTTTTTTAGTCTATGTCAGGGTTCTCCATACTACGGCCCGCGACAGCGAATAGCTTATTGTTGCTGTTGTAAGTTCGATAAAAAAAACACAGAATGATAATAACTCGGTTTTATTGACTTGCTAGGTAAAGCTTAATGACAAGCATAATACCCAGAAAAAGATTAAAAAGTCAAGTTCGCAGGAAAAAAATACTTACCATTATTGTGTTTAAAATAAATTCATTAGTCTCAAAAATGTTGTTCATGCTTATTTTTATAAAATTGTAATGTAAGCTATTATATTAACATTCAAGCTACTAATGTGCAAATTTAGAAGGGAAAAATATGCAATATCACGCCACCGAGTAAGCTCAAATCACTAAATTTTCAGTTTACGGCCGAACAAGCTAGCCGATCGCACCAAGGTTAGGAAACACAACTTATAGAAATTAACAGACTGAAGGATATATATACTCAGTATTGTTTTCTAGCAGTATCAGTATATTTAACTTCCTTTTTGTGCTCTTCCAGTTACACCTTCATTTTATTTTAATTCTCTCCCACGTATTTTAATTACTTTCATCCCTTATTATTAAAATAATATTAATAATAATAAAAAAAAAAAACCTCACCCTATTAAACTTTCTTTTAGTATTTGGGCAAGATTCTTTTTAGTCTTTACCGTTTTCTTTCCCCAGCAATGGTCTTTCAATGGACAATCCAAGATAGAAGCTGACGGCTGCTGAGCAGCCACGGAGCTTCACCAAAACTCAAATCATCATTATAGCAGTATCAAAATTCATTTCCAAAGCGAATCTGTATCTAACTTATTTTTATGAGTTTTTTTTTTTTCTCCAAAGAATTTAATTTTAGTTCTCATTTTCTCTTTTCTTTTAGTTTAAATCTCTTCATTCCAACTTTGATTTTAAGGAACAATCTTAAAAGCTTGGTTATTTTTGACGTTGGTTGGGATTTAATTTAATTTATTTTGGTTTCTTATTTCAGTATGAAGGCAAGATAAATAAATATAATTCTACTGTCTTCATGAAATTTTGAATGAAGCATGAATTTTGTAAAATTTTAATATTGAATACTATTCTGAAAAGAAAATAGGGATTGTTTAAAATGAATATACAGACTTCAGAATGCACTTATTTAACTTATAAGTAAAATATATAATTTTTTTTTTTTTTATTTATATGATCAAGTAAGGTGAAAAATAATTAAGTTATAAAAAATCTAATATAATTCTATTTTCATTTGAATTACGATGTTTGTTTAACCCTAAAGCAGTTCAGTAATATTGCACTGACTTTCTGTTTCTATTAAACATATATATTTGCTCAAAAAAATAATTTATTTTTGCTGGTAGTGCATTATAATTCAGTAAATAAATAATCAATGTAAAAAAAAAAAAAATTATAGTTCGAATATATTTTCAGTGTGACAACTGCGAAGGTGATAAAATATGATAGTGATTTTTCCTGTCAGTGTTCAAAGACATCCAGGAAACAATTTGTCATTTTGTGTGAGGAAAATAAAATAAAATTATGAATTACTTCAAATGTATAATTCTCGTTGTACAGAAATTAAATTTTGATAAAATAAAGTTTGTGTGTTTGTTTAGCAAACTTTCGCTTAAAAATATTTCTTAATTTATTTGAAAACTTTTATGTGCGAGAAGATTAATTAAAAAAAAAAAATTATCTTTCTTTTAATTTTCTCAGAATGCCGCATGTCTAATTAATCCATGTATTTCCGTGCAAGTCGTCTTCATTAATATGGATACGCATTACATTGTAAACGTAGTACATTGGCGTAAAGAAAGTTCAAAACAGAATTTCTGTCCCAATTTTTTTTTTTTATTCTGCTTTAAAGTCATGATAAAATTTTAGGAAAAAAATTTTTATACCTTTTTTTTTTTTTTTTTGCTGCACAAGATGCACCCCCTCAAAAATTTTGAAGAAAAGTGATTTTTATCTATTTCTTTATTTTCATCATTAAGTAAATAATAATAATAAATAAGTAATTTAATAAGTTTCAAGCGTAAAATTTAATAATTAATTTTAGCATAAATTTAGTTCAATATACTTACAAAATATAAAATAAAATTTTTAAACCTATACTTAAATTAATGTATCAAAAATTTATTTAAAGAATAAAATTAAAAATTTGAAACATTAGATACAAAAGTATTAATTGAACATATGTGTATGAAATTCGCTCTTCAGTTTAAATCTAATCTGTGACATTACACACATACATTTTATATTATATTTATTCACTAGATGGCAGCACAAAGTACCAATTAAAATCTAGGAAATTTAATTGAGATATGTGACTACCGCGACCTCTACATAAAAGCGGATAGATAAACTTAAAATTTGACTTGCTTTTATTGTTCTTTAGAACTATATATTACTTAAAAATTTATCTGTTTCACTATTTAGTCTATTTTCAACTTTATTTTTTTTTTTTTTAAATTTGAAAAGGGGGGCGAAGTTGGAACTTTTGTATTTTGTGATAAAATCACCGATTTTAATTCCACTGAATACTTACAATTTCACTTTTCGTCCCACAATTGACTTCTCGTTCTTTTGAATATCTTAATAAATCAGAAAATAAACATGAAATACAATGGCCAAAAATTTTTTTTCGCGTTATCTTTCGCCGAAACCTTCTATATTCAAGTTCGAAACGATGAATTTTTTCATAAGAAAATGAGTACCTATTTGCCAAATCCACAATAATAAATGGGATAAAAACCATCACCCCTTGAAGAGACACATCTTGAGTTTATTTAATTTCGAAAACCATCAAGTAACGTTATGCATTGGAATTTAACTGCCTAAAATATTTTAAATTGCCAATGTAAATTCATTTAATTTACTAGAAATCAGTCCATGAACCTGTCAATATGACAACTTTATTAAAAAATCTCTTTTTTGGTGTGTTGCTATTTAGTATTTAGGTTCACTGTTATAAGAGAAATATGAAAAAGATTGTAAAGAGCTACGAGATATTCCCCTTTTAAAGTATTGGCTGAAATAATGTTAATGGCGAGTTTTGAATTTGGATCTTTTTATCTCTAAACGTGCTACTGCGATCTGATGGCCAATTGATAACGTCTGGCCTTTGGTGCTTCAGGTTCGAATCCTGCTGGTGTCATGGATGTTTGTGAGTGGTTCGGAATCCACGTTAAACAGTAGGCCCCGGTCTGCACCCGGCCAAAAGTGTGCACAAGATGACCGTAGAGCGACACACCAAACCGAGCTAATCACTCTAATTATTTAAATTTCAGGATTACTTAATAGAGATTTATGGTGCGTGTCTTTCAATAAAAAATTAGCCGTATGATTTCCTAGTTTATCCGTTTATTAGTGTTTTAGAGCTATATTTTTCTTTTCTTACAATTTTTTAGACAGACAGTAACTAGTTTGGGTATAGTTTTATAGCAGCATGCCAGATTATATCTTACACAACAGAAAATCTCATTGTTTTTCGATAAACCATTATCGACACTTTTTTTTTTGCACATCCCACACCTAATTGTAAAAATTTAGCTGCATCTGAAATCTACAATGCCCAACATCCCATAGATTCTTGATGAAACTTACTTCTTAAATGCGCTGAGGAACATAGGGTCACGGACAACTGTGCTAAACGCAAAGCAGAAGAACGATTTTTTAAATTCCAGACACTCAATCCTCTTCTTTCACAGATGTCCAGAGACTACATCGTACTCAAACGAGGATTCTTTTCTTTTCAAGCTGGGATTCCTTTATAAACCATTTATATTACAAAAGAGAAAATAACTTAATTGCTTAAACAACACGGAATGGAAACCAAATACAGGATCAGAGAAATATGTCAACTAGAAGTCTCAGTTTTTCGAGACACCATTAAAGCCCTTGCGGAAAATAAAACTGTCTCCTTTTCCACCCTTAGCCAAGCAGTAAAAACATTATTTATTTCAATCGTTATGCACTCTGTAACTACGTTTAAAGATAAATTATTAAAGGAAAAAAAAAAATGGCCTTCTAGGTATTACAAGATTTCGGCAGCACTGTCGTAAACTTATCTATTCCTGGTACTCATTCTCCAGTTTTCTCTACCTGTACCTTTATATTAATCAACCCAGAGCCGTAAATAAGTGAATTAGGCTCTTTTTTTATTTATTACATTTCCTTCGAATTTTTTAAAACTTTTATTTCCATGTTCTATTCCACATTTAACAATGGAATGCTCCGCAGAATCCAAGACAAGATATCTTTTTACTTCACTTTTTTTCTTCAGTTCAAGTTTTAGCAATACAGGAGACATTCCTTAATTCTGAATACCAGTTGCACTCAATTTGTCTTTAACGAGTATATTGGCAGCGTTAGCTGCCATGCACTTCTATCTTGATTGCATTGAGGATGATATTGTAAGAGAAATATGACTTGCTCAGTATACATTTAAAAAAAAAGGAATTTAAATACAATTATAGGATAAATAAAATTACAAATAGAAAGAGCTGATAAAAATATTATTTAGTTAAAATATTCAGTGAAGTACGCGGGCGTTTATTATTGATATGAAGAGTAATGTCATAATCAGGAAGGCATTTGAGCAGAGTATTAGGATAATTAAGAATATTATTATAAAAATTAGTTGAGAGCTTGTGAATAAAATTTTTAATTGAAGGAATTTCAGAGCAACGAGAATATCTTTATTTCTGACAAACCACGGTGCATCAACTGCCATGCGTAATACTTTATTTTCAAGAGTTTGAATATCTTTGATTCTAGATTTGCAAGCGGATCGTCATATTGGACTGGCATATGTTATAATGGGACGCAAGTAGACCTTATAGATAAGAATTTTAGCATCAATGTTGGTATGACTATTGCGAGAGATAAGATGATAGAGTTTTTTAACAGCCATATTGAATTTATTTTTGATATAATTGAAGTGAGAATGATAGGCAAGATGCTTGTCAAGTATGACTCCAAGGTATTTTGCTTCATCTGACCAAGTTATAGGAGTATTATAAATAGTAATATTAGGAATATCGGGACGTTTCCAAGTATAGAGAACAGCTTCAGTTTTAGTAACGTTGAGTTTGATACGCCAATTAGTTAACCAATTTTCAAGAAGATAAATATAATTTTGAAGCATAAAAGCAATATAATTGATATTTTTATTTTGAGCAATAATGACAGTATCATCAGCGAGACCAGTTGCACTTACTCGGTAAACTAATTTATAGAACCGATCAGCCTGATAACTCGCAAAAAAAGGGGACTTTTTAACAGCTGTCGATTTCACTATATCTTGCAGTATTCTCAATCTTCCCCATTTTGAAAACGAAAAACAGAGTATCACAATTCCTCTTCAGCATAAAACTTTTACCATAGTCAAAATTTATTTTCCTAAACGCCAATTCCCCATTAATTGGTTGGATGCATTTTATCATATTCCTTCAACTTGCATTATTCTTGGCGATTTCACTTCTCTTCATACCATTCTTGTTCAACCTCTTCGAATAATAGTTACGACATTTGACTTGACTTGACTTGACTTGGCGCTTTGAGATGTATGCTCGCTGACGCTGCTTTATCTCAAATTATCCGATTGTTTTTATTGTCAACCAAAATTGCAGAAGTGTAGATAAGACCTCCTTAAAATACACTCAAAAATTTAAAATTCCAAAATCATTGAAAAATCCGAAAACACTGAAATCATTTTGAAATTTCAGGAGTCCAAAATACCTTCTGAAATACCATAAACGTTGTCGATACTTTCTAACAATCAAAAGAATAACAATAAAAGAAGTATATTTGGACATGAAAGAAATGGATAAAATACTAATCAAACGATGAAACATTTTAGCATTTAGACGATGATTTAGAACGCATGAAGTACTACTAGTACTTGAAACTAAAAATGATAAAGAGCTAACACAAAAAAAAAACCAATATGGGGTACCCCATAGAAGACGGGGTTACGAGACTTTTTGTAGGAATTGTAGAATTACAGTTGTTTTATAATAAGCATCTTCAGACATATCGAATAGCCATGAGTATGAAAGAACTTTATAACCAAAAGCACTTTGGAGTTTGTTTCGGGGAATTTCATATTTTTTGCATTGGAACAAAATGTGTTCCACTGTTTCTGGAGTTTTGCAGATTGAACATAATGGAGAAGAGGTTAGGCCAAATCTGTGGAGTTTTGCGTTGCAAGGATATGTTTTTGTGCGGAACTTGGATATAAGAGTATCTTCCCTTCGATGATTAGGAAAAAGTCTGTGTGTAGGTTTAATATTATTCAAGTGCATGAGTTCCTGAGCATATTTGCTACCCTTCCACTGTTCCGTTGCTTTAAGTTGTGCTTTCTTTTTTAGTTGAAAGATGAGATCTTCCGGTGAAATCCAATGAAAAATTATTGAATCTGTTGCAGATTTCGCGAGGGAGTCTGCTAGTTCATTTTCCTTAATACCAACATGTCCTGGGGACCAGATTAATTCAATTGATGAAATACTATTGCTAAGATCTTGAAGTTTATTACCCAGAAACTGAATGATACGATTAGAATGTATGTTACAATTTTGTAACGCTAGAAGAACGGATAGACTATCTGTGAGAATAATATATTTATGAGCAGAATGAGCATAAGTAGAAAGAGTTAACAGGAGTGCTAGGGCTTCTCCTGTGAAAATACTATTATGATTTGAAATCTGTCCAGATAAAGACTCTTGTGAAAAGGAATTAATGATTGCTATTGAATGTTTAAGTTCTGTCTTAGAAGCGTCGGAGGCTAAAATGATTCTATCTTTCCAATGTTCATTCTTGTATTGTTCAAAGAGAAATTTTATGATATGATGAGGTAACTGTTTGGTTTGAAAAGGTAAATCGCCAAGATGAAAAGTGACTTTCGAATTTACTCTAACTGGCGGAAAATTAGGAATTAAATTAGAAGGCTGGATGTCTAAATTGTTTAAGAGATCAGCAAAAAAGCATTGTAATGAAATGGGACGTTTTAACCTTGGAGTTTTATTACTCGATCTAAGATAAATGGTGAGTGGAGACGAGGAATCAAAAGAAATCTGTTTAATGAAAAAGCGCTCTGCAAGCATATGCAACCTCTGAAACAATGAAAGTTGATCAGTTTCTTTAAGTAAAACTGGAATAGGTGTCCACCTTGGGAAGACCTGCTGCAATACGCAAAGCCAGATGATATAAAGGGCTAAGTATTTGGAAGTCACTATGGCTAGAGGAGATAAAAATCGGAGCTCCATATTCCAGTAAACTACGAATAGTGGTATTTGTAATTTGAATTAAATGATAGGATCGACAACCCCAGGAATTAGCAGCAATTGCTTTAAGAGCATTTAATTTTTTAATAACTTTCCTTTTAAGATACTGGAAATGTTGTTTGAAAGTGAGGTTATAAGAGAATATGATACCTAAAATACGTGTATGTTGTTTCCAAGGGATGCGGATATTGTAAATATGCAGATGTTGAGCTGGTTGTTGTTTTTTATTGGAAAAGTTAACCGCTTCGCACTTTTCTGGTTGAAGGGTAAATTTCCACGTTTCACACCATTGGATTATTTTATGAAGTGTTATTTGAAGGTTATGAAGGACTTTTTCCAAAGAATGATCGCTGCTAAAAAGAAAAATATCATCAGCATACAATAAGCATTCCGTATGTTCAGGAATGATCTCGTAAATATCTCTCATATAAATGGTAAAGAGAAAAAGCACTGAGAACGCTCCCCTGCTGTACACCACGAGTGGAAAACAATTTCATAGAATCAGAGTTTCTCCAATTGACATAAAAATTCCTGTTATTAATGAAATTGTTTATCCATCTGGCAGCAGTTCCCTTTATGCCAACCTGTAAAATTTTATAGATAAGGCCATCTCTCCAAATTGAGTCATATGCGGCAGAAATATCCAACTTAAGAAAAATGCAAAATTTTTTGGCGTTTTTGGCTTCAATTATTTTATGATGCAGTAATGACAATGAATACATACAATCTTTGAAAGGAATAAATCCTGAGTGATTGGGGTGGAATTTATCATGAACTGTGAAGTGAATGATTCTTTTGAGAACAATACGTTCAAAGATTTTACTAATAATAGAAGTCAACGCGATAGGGCGAAAGGAGGTAGGGGAAGTGCTGTCTTTTCCGGGTTTAAGGATAGGAATAATTTTAGCTGTTAACCATTCCTGAGGAACATTACCAGTTAACCAAATACTATTGAAGATATTAAGCAGATGTAAAAGATAAGAATCAGGAAGAATTTTAATAAGTTTTGCAGGTATATTGTCACTGCCGGGAGAAGTATTAGGAGCAGCGCGGATAGCATCTTTTAGCTCGTTAAATGTAATTGGTCTATTATAATGTTGGTTGTAATTGTCAGAAAGATCAAATGGAATAAACTGATGGTCGAAGGTTTTATTAAACTGAGTAGCTAATAAATTAGCTTGCTGCGTCGGGTCTGAAATGAAAGAATTATTAGAATGAAAAATTTTATTGCTATCCAGAATATTGTTTCTATTATGAATAGCTTTAATGATTTTATAAATTTTGCCGTTATATCCGGTAGAGGAACACACAAAATCCCAATATTGTTTTTTAAGATCTGAGATGTAGTGACGAAGTTTGGCAGAAATTTTCTTATATGAAATCCATAAATCTTGAGAGAGTTGAGATCGAGCTTGATGTAATAATTTGCGTTTCTGTTTTAAAAGATTATTGCAGCGGGAGTTCCACCACGGGAGGTTTTGACTGTGAGAGGTTTTATGAAGTTTTTTGTTGGTAAGGAGAGCCTGAGTTAAGAAAGAATGTAAATCTGAGTATGAAGAAAAGTGCGATCAAGATTTTTCTGATCTTGGAGGAAAAGATGGACTTTAGACCATAATATGATCGATCTACAAATTTTTTGTGAAGCAGAAAGTTGAAACGATAACTGTATCGGAAGATGATCACTGTCGCAGGGATCGGAGTGAACAGCAAAAGAAATATTAGGGTAAATGTCTGCGCTGGCAATGGAGAGATCAATAAGCGATGTAACAGTCGGAGTAATATGAGTGGGAGTGGTAGTATTAATAATATTAAGATTATTCTGAAGAATCCAGTTGATCAGTATTTCTGAACTAGTTGTAGAAGAGGTGGATCCTAGAATGGGATGATGAGAATTAAAATCTCCGAGAATAATACAGTTAGAGGGAAGTTGTTGATTAATTGTATCCAGCCATTCAAAAGTGAAAATACCTCTTGGAGAATAAATGTTAACGATAGTTATAGTTTTATGTGAAATATGAATTGTAACTGCTTGTATTTCGTTATCAGAATCCGGAAGGTTGGCCAGAGTAAAAACTCTGCTAGGAAAAATAGAATCAACTGCAATTAAAAGACCTCCTCTGCGTGTATTGTCAGAGCGATCTGTTCTATAAATTAATTTACCCGGTAGGTGAAAATGATCCTCAGAATTAAGAAAAGTTTCTTGTATTGCTAACACTGACATTGACGAAAAAAATTGGATCAGATATGGACGTTTGGCTCGAATGCTACGAGCATTCCATTGTAGCACTTTAAACATTGTTGTAGTTATTAATATAAAAGTTTATAAAGATTGATCAACAACAAAAGAAATAAAAATCCAATGAGTCCAAGATGCAAAATTATAATTTTCAATAACAGTAATTAAGTTAAACTAGAAGTAAAGAAATTTAAAGAAGGATAATCTTGATCTATCGACTTTTTTTCCCGTAAAATCGAAGTCTTGCGCGGTTTCAAAACTCTGGTTTTTAGTTTTAATCTTTTTCTTTTCCTTACCCGAAGATGTTAATTTTGTCATTGGAGGTAAAGAGAGTTTCTTTATCGCTTGATTGAGGGAATTTATACTAGTTATTATATTTTCTGTGAGTACTTTGAGTGACTCCTGGAAATTAGATGCTTGTGCATGACAAATTTCTTTCACTAAATTTTGAGTTTCCATGGCGTGCTGTTGAAATAATGTAGTAATTTCTTCTTTGGTAATGTAATTAGGTGGAGAAGATATTTTTACTTTAGCGGAAAATGAATCTTCTTTCGGAACGCGATATATTCTTCGCGCTTCTACAAAAGAAAGCCTGTTGAGGGTTTTGAATTTTAAAAATTTTTCTTCTGCTTTACGGCTAGGACAATTCATGTCTGTGGCCTTATGATTTTCGCTACAGTTTATGCATTTAGGAGTTTGTTCGGTACATGTATTAACATGATGATTGGAACTGCAGAATTCACAAGTAAGAGATTTTTTGCAATTTGAGGCGGGATGAGAAAACGAGTGACAATTTCGACATTGACGTGGTTTATCCACAAATAGCGAAATTTTTGCTGGGTTAGCCACAGTCTTATGTATTCCGGTAATATCGTACCCAAAATTGAAACTAAAACCGGAGAGGTGAAAGTCGGAGTTGTTCTTTTACTAGCAAATCTTTTGAGTTCTATTACTGAAACCCTATTTTCTTCTTCCAATTCCAAAGCGAGTTCAGAAAGTGGAATGTCTGTTGGGATGTTATGTAAAAGGAAACGGGTAGTAATCTTTTCCGGGTAAAGTGATGCATTTACCGGAACTCCCAATATGGCTTTAATATTTACCAGTTCTTTAGCAGTATCATAGTGAGAGGTTGAAAATATAAATTTATTCTGTCTAGTGATACGCATAAACTCAATGTGTTTTAATGTGCTCATTTTAGAAGAAATGTTATCTTTTAATATTTTAGGATGAGCCCTTGGAATTGAGCCATTTGTCACCTCAAATACTATTACAAATGAGTGCGCTCCATTTTCATGTGCTAAATGCAATTTGGATGTGATGTCTCTAGAAGAGATAAAATTGAGATCTATTTCCGAGGAAAAATCCATGCTGTTAGAATTACTATTTTTTTCTGCCATTTCAGACCTCTAAGTATGCCCACTTAGAGAGTGAGGCCCTCCCTTTACGCTTTAAAACATTAACCACAACCTTGGACAAATTATGAAAAAACAAACTAAAGTTACCGGTAACCTACCAGGTGAGAAATCCGATTAGATTTCAAAAAAAAAATAAAGAAAATTTTTAACTTACGAAACCCGAGACAAAAACAAGAGTTCAAAAAAAGAAACCTGTCACCGAGCACACACCAAAGCAGCTCAAGTCAAAGACATAAAACCATAACAGGAAAATTAAAAACCTATTTTGTAAAACATCATCATTAAACCAACGACATTTTGATCAAGTGGGTTTTCAATAATAATTTAAAAATTCTAAACACAGGTCACCAACTCTCTTTACTTCATCTCATCATTATTGCCAGTGTTGTTATTTACCCGAATTAATTCCCACAGACCCTTTTGGCAGTGATCATTTACCATTTTTGGCAATGATCATCTTAATAATAACCAAAAACTTGTTACTTTTTAGATAGGTATTAAGCAACCAAAGCGTTAATTAGTTTGTTATCAAAGTCTTATAAAAACACATATTCACTACTATCATAAATACAGTAAAAAAGTTTCTTGGTTGATATAATTAAGGATCAGATGAGAAGCAAATGTTTCGGAAATTTCTTTCGTGAATCGTATTGTCAATCATATATTGCTGTAAAGAACTGATTTGAAAACAATTCTAATAATCTAAATAAAAATGAATGCCTTATTGAATGTAATTTATTAGATTTTTATATTTTTGGCATCAGAGTTTTAAAAATTATTAGTATAAATACAGATTTCTTTGCGAATTATGCACAACTTATCTCTTCAAAAATTCCCTTCCAGGCGTAAACATAATGGGTAACTATCTTTAAAAATAATGTAGTTAAATTTTTTCTGCCATAAGTTTTTATATATTTTCTGTATTTTCGGCACGAAAATAAGCTATTTTTTCTATTTTTATTTTGTAAGGAAAACTCTGACTATAAATTGACGATTAGATATCTATGAGAATTTATTTCAAAAACGGGAAGTGGCTTATTGACTCTTTAATTTAACAATTCCTACGACATTTTATAAAACCTTAATGAATAGACAATTCCAGTTTCATTTCAATAGCGATTCTCTAAAGTTGGATTTAGTCAAAATATAGTAAACTAAATCATAAATCCCTGTTCTCCAAATCGAGTTTATTATTGCTTTTAAATTTTATGCTTATCTTATTTCTTCTGCAGATATTATAACTTTTAATATTCGTACTTATGGAAATCTATCGAATGAATCAAACTAAATCTTTGTATTAAAACGGATCTGGCAGTACCAATTGAGACTAGATATCCCGCTACACGAAGTAATGAATGCTGTTGGATCTTCCTGACGAGTTCTTGGTTATTTGCCTAGGCAGCAAGTGTTTACTTGGAAAACAAATGTCGCATGTAAATGCCAATTGAATCACTCATGAATTGTATTGTATGCAGTGTGCTACTATTCTTGCTTTCTGAAATGCCATGCAAACTAATGGGTTAATTTCTCGTTATCCTCAACATTAAGACACGGAAAAGCTGCAGCATAATCAAACAAGGTTTTCATAACGCTTAAATTTGGAATACTCCAGTGAGGGAATACAATCTTTCATGACGGCTGATTCAAATCTCACTTGCGTCAGAACATGTTGATCTTGTTTTAAAGGAAACTATGTGAATGGTACTGGATCTGACAACTACTACATCCACATACCCTAAAGACATGAGATTATAGAAAACGTGGAGTTTTAAATGTGTTGTACAAGTAAACTATACAATTGGAATGAGGCAACTATTGTAGGTTATCAGTGTAGGATTGGGGCCATTATTACTCAACTGTTGGTCGGAGTAGTTCTGTTCAGCTGGAATTGGAGTACGAAAGTACATTGCACAGGAAGGGAATTGAAAGAATTTTAACTTACAATTTTTTTAGAATACACTTATTTAGGCAAGCGTTTCTTACTTTAACTATACTCTGCCAATACTATCGCATTTTTTAGACGAATATCTTGTTTCGGCTCTCCCGGCTAAGCTCAAATTATCATTGGATTACACTCAGTAACCAAGATTTTTTTCTTGTACAGCAGCAGCAGAAAGGGATACCGCACACTGTGCTATCAACCCGACAGAGTTCAGCAAAAGCCAGGTTCATCTGCAAAGTGTCCAGGACTTCCTTTTGGATGTGGCCGATAAAGCCAACATCAGAACCACCGCTAAACAAGTCGTCTTGGATGTAGGCTGTGGACCTGGCATGGTTACCAAGGAACTAATGCTTCCATTGATTCAAGAGCATCTAGAAAAATTCTATGCTTTCGATGTCTCTCCTGTTATGATCGAAATCGCAAAACAGAAGAATTCTGACAAAAATATTGAATACTTTGTTGCTGATATGGAAGACTGGTATGGTATTCTTAGAATTTTAAGTAGTGAGGGATATACAAATTCAGCATTCAAACTAAGGGTATTTAATTATATTAATCGTATATAACTAAAATGCAACTGTTATAGGAAATATAATTTCTCTAGCATGTTGGGGGTGGGAGGAGGGTTTATACGGTGAACGAGAGAAAAATACCGTGAGCTTGCAGATCATTTCCAAGAAACGTACAATTTTAATCTAAACACTGTGGCTTTTAGTATTGAACAAGTTACTTATATACACTCGTGTCCATAAAGTAAGGATAATTCAGAATCACACAGAAATGGAACTCTAAAATAAAAAATTTCTTCAAGATGTGTGTGATAATTCTACAGGTGAAGAATATGCAAATTACAGGAAACCACCAGATGGCGCGGATAGTACGTCGCAATGACGAGAGTGTAAGAGAGGGGTATATAAGGAATGGTGGCAAAGAAGTAAAATTGTTCACAAGCGCTTTAAAAGCCTTTCAGTGCAATAATCGCATAGTTATGGCACAAAGGAAGCATTTGCATGATTTTTTACGTGGTAGGGTATCGGACGACTGGAATGTGGACGTACCCAGCTGGAAGTATCCGAGGAACTTGGAATCGCCCAGAGTGCCATCTCCAGGCTTTGGCAACGATTCCAAGATGATTGTAATGTGAGTAGATGTTACAGCACAGGTCGCCCCCGAGTTACAACGCCGAATGAGGACCGGTATTTAGCAGTTACTGCCAAAAGAAACAGACGGAGCACAGCATCAGACCTGTCTGTTCAGCTACCGGTACGACAGTTTCAAGACAGACCGTGTACAGACGCTTAGGGTACATTGGTTTATATGCTCGTAGGCTTGTCAGATGTGTTCCACTTACCGCAACTCACTGTCGCCTGCGATTAACCTGGAGTAGAGAGCATGCATTGTGGACACCGCAACAGTGGTCTTGTGTGATGTTTTCCGACGAGTCCAGGTTTAGTTTGCAGTCTGATTCTCGCCGAACATTCATATGGAGAGCGCCAGGTACCCGTTACCCCCGAGAGAACACCATTGACCGACACCGTTACGGTGGTGCAGGATGGCTCGTTTGGGGAGGAATTATTCTTGGTTCCAGAACTGACCTGCATGTTCAGAGTGTAACGATGACAGGCCACATCTATCGGGATGTCATTCTGGAACAACATGTACGTTTGTTTCGGGGCGCCATGGGGCTGAATTTCTGTTTATGGATGACAACGCCCGTCCTCACCGTGCAAACATTGTAGACGAATGCCTTCAATTGGAGGATATCACCCGTATGGATTGGCCAGCATACTCACCGACTTGAATCCAAAGAGTATGTGTGGGATATGCTTGGCCGACGAATTGCAGCCCGTCAACCCCATTTCACCTGTCAACCGGAACTTCGGAGGGTATTGCTAGATGAGTGGTGTAATATTCCCCAAGATCAGATTGATAATTTGGTACTCAGCATGCCTAGGCGTTGCAAGGCCTGTATTGCATCGTCCGGGAGACATACTCCATACTAACCATGTTATACTGTTTTTTGAAATTTGCTCCAGGAGTAAAAATCGCAATTTTTATTATTAATTATGTCAAACATATAGCATCTTTTTTGCTCTTTTACCTTTTGTTTAATAAATAGACTTTACAAATAAGCCAAATTTGTTTTGCTTCTGTCTCTTTTTTTGCCTGAACTTCATTATTCTTAATTTATGGACATTAGTGTATTTCAACCTACAATTTAATACAAATATACTCGTGAAGGACATTCTTGTTGATAAAATGAACAGGCGACAGGTAAACTAAATGCCTTCTCATTAGTTATTGCATATTTTAAGGCGCTTCTGACGTTTGTGTCACTACTTGAAGCAAATATTGGTATCCAGAATCCTTCAGCTCTATATTGTACAGCTGTAAGCATACATCATTTAACAGGTTTGTTAATGAATAGAAAGGCTTTCCTTCCGTAGAAATAGCGTAAATGTATGGCATTTTTAAATTAAATCTAAGAAAGCCATGCATCTAACTGAAGGGACACATTAATTCCTAGTAAACGCCGGTTAACACCATTACCAAAAATAATAATTCGTAGTATTTGATGCTTTACTTGCAATTAGTTTGAAGTAGCAACTTGATTAAAATACAGCAGAAATGTTTGATTCTTAGAAACAACTTGAGCACTGGGAAGGACGAATAACAACGCTGATGTCTATTCATTGTTTCAACTGGGTTAGGGATCAAAGGAAAGCTTTTGAACATGTGAAAAAGCTCCTAAAGCCAAATGGGGTTGCTTGCTTACTCTTCCCACTCCAGGCTACATTTTATGATGCAATGGAGGATATAAAGGTGCATCCTAAATGGAAGGATATTCTTATGGTGAGTTCCTTCTCGAAGCTCTTTTTACATTTGGTACACATTTTTAACGTAAATTCTAGTTTTGAAATTAAATTTCTAATGTGCAGCAATTCGAAACTGTCGGACTTTCAGTTATGGAGATGTACCTCTAGATTAAAATCTGAACTTGATTGGTATTTAAAATATTGTTGGACAACGTCTGATATGGGTAGCTTAATCTGATTCTTGACAAGCTATTCCAAGCCGAAAGCTTAATTGAATTCTTGGAAATGGTCACATTATATCCTCGGGCTAAGAAGTCCATTCGGAGATGGCTCGCAGTGGGCGAGCAACATGTGCCTTCATGCAGTGCAAAACCCCTTTAGTGCATACTCTTAATACTAAACCTATTGCATGTCTTCCCTTCTTTTATAATCGTCCTGTGGTCCAAGATCCTGGAACCTGGAAGAAAACTTACTTTTAGTTTTGTATTTTGACGGTGGGTAATTTAGTGAATTTCTAGTAGCATTACGTGTCTGACAGAGGAATAAAATCGAGTCTTAATGAATTGTGCACGGTAGTACCGTAGTTCTTGGAAAATGATAGATGGCCTTCGCTGGAATCTACAGGATTTCTTGTATATCGATCGCAGTCGAACTTTTTAATTCGGATTGACTCAAACTTATCCTGTCTACTTCTAGGGCTTCTTATTTTAATGGGCTAACCTATTTAATGAATTAAACGCTTCTACCAGAATTTATACTAAATGTTTTATCATGATCTTGCCTCACAAACTATTTGAATTTATACCTTGCCCAATTTTTAATAGAATTTTACTAATATTGCATGTTATCCATACGAAAGTAAGATATGCTGTTTGTGAAGATACGAATACAAACTAATTACACGCTTTATATATAGACTAGCTTTTGGCAGATTTTCTAATCTTATATTTCTTCACAGGGTGTAGACGATAGGATTCCAGAATCTCATCAAAAGAAATGGGATTACAAACATTACCTGGATATAGTTCAGGAGTTGGGCTTTGAAATCGTTCGCTGCGAAAGCCGATCGATACGTGACGTAGCAGTATCGGATGATCACTACAAACGTAAGTGATATTCAAAAAACCAAATGTATAATTGAAATTGCAATTAACTTGTCCTAGGTATTGATATTTATGCAGGCTGTTCCCATATTTCATGCTCATTGGAATTTCTAAAAGAAGGGTAAACTTTTGCGCTTTGTTTTACAGGTGGAATAAGCCTCATTTCTTGGTAGGCATGTAAAAAAATTTGTAATGAAAATGAGTGATTTTTGCTTTTAAAAGGCATTGCACGTAATTGTGCTACCACTGAATATTCATTGGTATTAGCTTCGGTTTTCTACAATCATCGCATTGTATGCAGAGGCACTATGATCTCCTTTTTATGCCATTTCGATGTTGGTTATTTTGAGTGACGTGCTAGAATAATCACGGGCCAGAGATGGAATGATTAAGAATGCAAATGGGCCTACACATTGAATGTTGTGTGAATGGACTCTGTGAATATTCTTTCAGTTAGAATCTGCATTCTGAGGAAAATGAAATTGGGTTTAGTTTCATACTGGGTTAAAACTATAATTTGTCCCACGAATCGATGTCTAGTATCCCAGCAGTTGTGGTTAGTGAGCTTCGGGGTTCTACTTGTGAAGGCAAAGAGCAATCAAAGGCGACGGAGACAATGTCGCTTTCCGGAAAGACTACTTCGTAGCATTTGCATCTCGAAAGGAATATTCTTATAAAAAAAAAAAAAAAAAAAAAAAAAAAAGGTAAATGCTGAATACTCGCATTCCCCTTATCTGCTCTCATTGATTTTGTATTCAATGACTAACAGAAGCCTTCAGTTGATATGGTCATTAATGTATTTATATTTATAGTAATTGGGTACCTAATGCAGTAAATGTCTAATCAAAGTTCAATAAATTGATGTGGGCAAATTTAAATGTCATGTGATTTCGTTTCAGTATTCTTCTCTTCCCTTTGTGTCTTTTTGGAATCTATTCCTGAAAGCAAGCGGGAGGAATTTAAGCAAGATTTCTTCGAAGAATTATTAAAAAAGAATGGCCGAACTGGTGAAAAGAAACTACCGTATCATGATGGTTGTATGTTGGATATTATCATTAAGAAACCTGCAGCAGAAAATGTTTGTGCTTAAACTCACCCTTTCAAGCCATTGTTTTACTAGATTGTTTTAAATGCTCTTTATAAGATCTGTTTGAAATCGAACCTCTTTAAATTCACATGTGTTCGAGGTTTTGTTTCATTTCTAGAATGTTTATTGTTAGAATTTTAAATTCAACTTGTTTTAATACTAATGCGTTTACTAATTTTATGTTCAATAAAAGATTTGTAATTTTACTGTCCCTCGTCTATTTTTCGTTCTACAGTTATTTGATTTTTAGAAGTGATAAAATACAAAATTTAATTCTGATGTTGGTTCACATTAAAATCCAACGTTTGAAATCATTTAAGTTACTCATAATACTGCAATTGGGAAATTGTTGAAAGCTTCACAAGCCACATTTTCTTGGTTATTTATAGCAACTAATGTACGAATTCAAATTAACTACTTCATTGTATGAACCGATTCAATTCAATTAGCATTTCCCTTTATATATTTCATTCGGATTTCTCAATGCGATATTAAGGGAATCGTAAACAGCATGGAAATTCGGAGTGCACGTTTTCAAACACATATTCAAAGAAATCTCTTTTCAAAACTTTAGATCATTCCGAAGCTTTGATAGCCTGCGTGTTAATAGCATTGCTTGTATGCAACCAAATAACTTGCGTTGAGGCTACGAATATTTGACCTCGGTTTATAATTGTTGTCATTTCACTTCCTATTCAAAAGGCTATAAATTAGGCTTGAAAAATTCAGGCAATTAAATTAAAAATTCAGTTTTAATTACAAAAACCCGTAACTGCGTTAAATTCAGTTTAAGCGTTCCACTTTCTTTTGGAATTTAATTTTTAATGGGTTGGAAAGAATAAGCAGTTTCTAATTTCGTGTACTTTAGAAGGAAATAAGCCGAAATACTTCCCAAATTTTTGTTGGACAATTCTATTGAAAAGACTGTCACGAGAAAGGTTTTGACTTCACCAAAATTGGGTTCACATGATTCGAGAAGAGATGGAATATTTAAACGTTTGAAGAAAGGTTATCTGTACACTGGCCATGTTCTAAAAAACTATATATTAGCCATTCTTACTCTAACAACAACAATCAAAAGTGAAGATATTGATCAAAAGTGAAGATTATAATCAAAATGATGATAAAATAGCTTACTTTTAATTAAAAGTGATAATGGAAAATTAGAGCATAAATTAAAGGAAGCGGGTCCGAATCGGAAATTCATAACTTATTAGGAAGATTATAATCCAAATGGATGATAAATCTCTGGTAAAAATAAAGTAATTTTGTAAAAGTTTTATTCATATTTATTTCATTGGAATATTAATAAATTACAAAATAATGCTATAAAGGCATTCTAGAAAGTAAGGAGATATAGCTCATTTTAAAATTAGTTGTTTAATTCATTTTGAATGTTATATTTAACCCAATATCTTTAAATATTGGATTTAGTGCTTAAGAGGAATTTTATGATCAACATTTTCATTCAATATTTAATAAAAAAAAAAAAATACTGCTTTTTGGTTCTTAGTTCTCAATTTTGTGGAAACCTGGTTAAATAAAAGAATCAGTTATTTTATTGTCGATAAAATATATCGTTACTGAACAGAAAGATTTCAAGCAATTCCTGACAACCAGGCTTTTAGCAATATGTTTTACTACGGAAGTAAGATTATGTTATTTTTTAAATATTTTTTTGCGGCCTGATGGTCAATTAGCTAGCGCTATGGCATTTGGTACTACATGCCTCAGGTTCGAATGCTCCCGGAGATATGGATGTTTGTTGGCGGTTCGGAATCCACATTAAACTGTAGGTCCCGGTCTAATTAGCCCTAGTGTGACAATATGACTACAAAAAAAAGTGACTAGAGCTACAAAACAAACCATTAAATACTTGTTAAATATATTCTTTAATATTTTATGCTTCAAAACTAATTTTCTAGTGATAAATATTTTTTTTTAATTACAGCGGATATTATCCATTTAGATGAACGTATCAATAGACAGATGAATTCATAAATTTAAATTAAGATATATACTAAGAAATTTGTATAAATAATTCATTCATATATCAATTATGCTGAAAAGTTAACCTCGGGATTTTAGTATGTTGTTGTTCTAATGCAGCTGGCAATTCAGAGACAGGTGATTTCAATATAATTCATTGAATTTTCGAAACATCTAATATAGTTAATTAAAAGCATGGCTGTTCTTTTTTTTAATTTAAAATACTTTTAGTACATTTAATTGTTTTACGATTCCTCGAAAAATGTAAATAATTTTCTAAAAAAATAAGGCAATTAAAATATGAAATAAAATTCACAACCTTTTCTGTTCATGTTCAAAGCATTAAGTTACCAGTGAAATTTGTAAACAAAATTATCATATTGAAATCTTTTAGAATGGAAAATTGATAAGGTTGCAAAATTTTACAGTTTTTTTTTTCCTTTTTATAATTGATCTGCAAAATAATAGTTTAATCTATAAGTTATCACGTGAGACCTTAAGTATCAAAGACAATTCTAAATTTCAGTAACTTTAAATAAATGGTACAAAATTTAAACTAAACAAATAATTGATTTCCTTTTTACAACTTACTGAGTGTCACTTTATAGTGTTACGATAATAGTGGCGCTCTTGCCACCAAAAAATGCTACTGTGCCCAAAAAAGTAAGACCAATTTTTTTTTTTTTTTTTTCATAAACTATTTATTTATTCTTCCAAATATATTTCAACGCCTTCAAAATAATCCCCTCCGGACACAATGCACTTATGCCAACGTTTTTTCCAATCCTCAATGCATGCTGAAAAGACATCGACCGGAAGGGCCTTCAAAGCGCGCGCAGTGCATCTTACGCACACTTTGGGCTAAACAGACCGGGACCTACAGTTTAACGTGGATTCCGAACCACAAACAAACATCCATGCCACCGCCAGGATTCGAACCTAAAACCTGGAATACCAAAGGCCAGAGCGCTAGTCACTTGGCCCCCAGGCCGCGGTTTTACTTTTTGGGCACAGTATAAATTAGTTACAATCTTGTAATTGAGTTGAAAAGATTTAATCCTTTGGCTCTAAAAAAGGCGTAATAATAAACGAAACCCGTTCATTATGCGTGAAAATTTCACATATTTTTAAGGTTTCATTGAATTCAAAAGGAAAAAATATTTATAATCTTTCTTCTCCTTTCCTTTTCTGGGTGTAGTGCAGCAAACCTTATGGTATGATGAATCTCTTTTAAACAAATCTGCTTTCAGAAAAATTTTTATATATTTATTATTGAAAGTGTATCATACAACATTATACGAAATATCTCTGTTAAAAGCTAAAATGAGCATTATTCTTTTTTACAGATTATTATTAAACACCAAATATTATTATTATTATTATTTATTTAGAAACCATTAAAATTTTGAAATGGTTTCTTTTTTATCTTCTTAATTGTGGAAATTCAATGTATGTTATTTTAATTTTTCTGCTTATTTCTAATATGATTGATTTATTAATATTTTTTTCGACGAAGATTCTGCAATCCCTCATTACAAAATTTACAAAATCTATTTACAAGTACAATATACGTTACCTAATTTTCAATTTCAAATCTTAATAAATCAGCTTCATTTCTACCATAAAATTCAATATTTTTCATTTTTTAATTAAAAAGAATTAGTCATTTTCAAAAAGTAAATTGTTTCACATCCTTTACCCTGAAATATTTTATTAGGTTCGTGAAAAATTATCAGGCGTTTATTTTTTTCTATATTTTGATAAAAATTTACAATATTTTATAAATTTATGAATAAAAATATCTTTCTAGTTTTAGATTATAAAAATACGTGTCGATAATCATACTCATACACATTTTTTGGGTTGGGTTCCACCAATAACAAATTCCGTTTAATGATTTCCCAATGGATGATTCAGCTTCTGTCCTATCAAACACCCCACATTGCCTTCTTAAGTGCACGTCTTTCGTTATTCCTTTTAGTGAAACTCCTCGCGAAACGCAGACCTTCTTTCTTTTGAGGGTTTTGAAGAGAAGTCACGATTCAACCCCAGTGACAAGATCCTTCAGAAACGGACTCCGCTGTCGTTGAAGCAAATCGGTGAAAACTTCGGCTTTATTGTAGTCGCTGAGTTCGTGGGGGATCCCTACAGCCTATTTCCCTACCTTTTCAAACTTTTTGAGATGCCGAACGATGGTTGAATGGTCATATTGAAGTTGTCGGCCAGCATTCAGGTTGTCAAGTTTTTGTCCCCTTCCACGGCTGCCAAAAGTGCCTGGTCGTCAAAATCCGATAGTCGACCTCTTACCTGCCTTATCTTCCAAGCTAGTGTCGCCAGATTTGAAACATTCTCTGCTGATTGTGCCCTCCCTGAAAAGTTCGTTGAGATCGCGAAATGACTGCACTGCTTTCCATCCTTTCTCAAAGTGGTACAGCATAATATGACGAATATGAGTATGATTATCGTTACACATTTTTTATAACCTAAAAGTAGAAGGATATTTTCATTCATAAATTTATAAATATTGTACATTTTTATTAAAATATAGCACGTCAAAAACGTCTGATAATTATGCACCAACCCAATAGAAACACAGAAATAGAATAATATAGCATATATTTGATATATTAAATGATTAATTATTTATGTAATAACGAATTACTAAGATGGAATAAAATTTAAATAAATTTTTATTTATTTTAGCAAGGGAAATTCTTTAGTTAAAAGGCTTTACAAACAGTATATCCAAATTATTTCTTTGAATTTAATTTAGCCCAGTACACAATAATTTTTGATTTGAGAACATAATCAACATTTCAAGATAATGAAAAGTTTAAAATCACTTAAAAATTAAAGATAAATTGTAATTATTATAATAAAAAATGACTAATAACTACTCTTTGATCAATACTAAAATTTTTTTAATTTGACAAAAATTTCAGATCTTGATTTCTCTCTTAATAATGGACTTAATGCGAGATATGCTTTTTTTAATAATTAAGAAAGCGCACTCTCGCTGTAAGTATATCTATATAAAAGAAATCGGAGGGCCTGAATGGCCGAGTGTCTAGAACTCGGTGCCACAGGTTTCGGGTTCGAGTCCCGGCGGTGCCATGGATGTTTGTAGTGGCTCGGAATCCACTTTAAGCCGTAGGTCCTGGTCTCTTATGACTGTAAGAGCGTCACGGCGCAGATTTGGTTTGGTTCGTCGCTCTACGGTCATCTTGTGCACACTTTAGGCTAAACAGACCGGAACCTACAGTTTAAAGTGGATTCCGAACCACTACAAACACCCATGGCACTCGAACCCGAAACCTGTGGTACCGAGCACCAGAGCGCTAGCCACTCGGCCATTCCGGCCCTCACGGAGCAGAAGTCAGACTTCTACCTACGGGTGCTCCGTGAGAACAGAAGCTGCAGCCCTCTTCCCTCTTTTCATGAGGGATACGACAACAACAACAACAAAAGAAATCGGAATCTGAATTCGTTTTTCGGCTTAAAAAGAAATTTTAGTATTGATCAAAAACTTTAACTTGTTTTAACAACATAAAATGATTGTATCGTCAAAATCTCCAATTAAAATTATTTTACGGACTAGATTTAAATTTCTATGTTTAAGACAATGTTTCATGGCTTGATCATCTCGACAGGCTGGATTTGTGAAAATTCAAATAAAAAAAAAAATTGCTTTATGAAAAAAATATTTTTCTGGCCGTTTTACTTTATAAGCAGAATATTTTTAGAGTTTAATTTTTCTTTCTTAAAGATTGAAGATATGGGGCCTGAATGGCCGAGTGGCTAGCGCTCTGGCGCTCGGTACCACAGGTTTCGGGTTCGAGTCCCGGCTGTGCCATGGATGTTTGTAGTGGTTCGGAATCCACTTTCCCGGTCTAATATGATCGTAGAGTGTTGCGGGGACATTGTTACTCCGTGGCTTATCTTCAGGCTACGCGCCCCCCTGGGTAATGCAAAGTGAGTAACCTCTGTGTAGCGCTTGCCTTCTTAAGGCATCCAAGACAATTGTCTAAGTGTTTACCACCTGTGTTGGAAAAAAAAAAAAAAAGATTGAAGGTATGTTTTGAAGAACAGTAGAATAATGTAAATTAGGATCTACTTCTGATTAAGCAGGTAAATTTTTTGATATTCAAGGTATTATCTGTCAGATTATGAAAAACATCCTTCCGTAACCGGATGTGCTCAAACCACCAAATTTTCGATATTCAAGCTAATAAGCTTCAGTTAAGAAAACAAAACCCATTCAGTGTCACTATTCCTAAATGAAGTTATAAATCACAATATTTCCTATTTCTAATTGTTGTGCGCAGTAAAATTTATTAAAACCTTTGATGTATTAGTAGGAATAATACATTGGGTTTTTCCCGCTCAGAAACCATGTCTCATCAATCCATGTTTTTAACCCGCAGGTCATACATATTCATAAGTAATACGTCAATGACGAGAATCTAGTACAAAGCGGCACTTCTATCTGATAAATTTATTTATTTTACTTAAGATTTGCGATAAAATTGATATATACAGTTTTTTTCATATGCGTTTTGCAATACAATTTTGAATTTTTCTTTCCTCAATATTTGCAAAGAAGAAAAGTAGTTTCTTATCTAGTTCTGAATCTCCATTTTTAAATTTCCGTTTCAATAACACAAAGTATAAAAAATCAAAATAAAAAACTATTTTTAGAAAGTGTTTTACTTTTTAAATTAATACCCAGAAAAATATAGCTAAAATTAATACCTATAAACGATATTCTTCTTTTTCATTGGCGCAACACCCCCATGGTGGGCCAAGGCCGTCTGCCTACAGGCAGATTTCTAGACAGGACATGCATATTCTAGACATTTCTAGACAGGGCAGGACATATTTTTCTTTTTACGGGGTAGGGATATAAGTCAATCCTCTACAGTCATATTAACCGGAACCTACTGCTTAAAGTGGATTCCGAAACATTACAAACATTCATGGCACCACCGTGGCCAACCCGAAACCTGTGGGGCCTGTGGGGGTGAGTCAATCAGCCATCAGGCCCTATTAAGTTAGATATAGTGGAATTTAAAAAAAAAAATCAAGAATCAAGTATCAAGTTTCATGATTATTGTCATTTTAACATTTAAAAATACAAGCTTTCTTGAATGAAAGTAGTATTTCGTATTTTCCTGTACTAATTTTCAATAGTCATATTAAACAGTTACGATCAAAAGGTACTTACAATAAACAATTACGAGATTCGCATAAAAATCTTTTTTTTTTTTTTTATTAAACTTTATTCCGGTTTCAATTTAGTAGATGCAGCAATTTTTTTGAAACCCAGACATTTGATGTTCAATCAAGGGTATTATGCGTATGGCTTATGTATGCTTTTTATGTTTGTGTAAATAAAGATTATACGTGAATTAATACTACAACGATGGTACTTACTGATTGATACAAGATATAATGTAAATAAAAATGCACAAAATACAAGGAAGCCTGGAGCAACATGGTGAATAATTTGATTGTTTTCCAAACTGCGAGAGCTTGATTCGAGACCCAATGGACGAAGTCAAACCGAAAGCTACAGTGTCTGTGCCAGAGATGAGCAAGATAAGTCCGTAGGTTGGAAAGTCTGTTGGAGAAAAGAAGAAGGGTGCTAACCCTCCGATGCCAATCCTGAGAATTTCGATTCCAAATTTTATATGGCAAGATGGAAAATGCTCTACACCATGTTATGTACATTAAATAACGCTCAGTCTACTATATAAGCTGATCCGCTGGTCCAGTTGCCCGATATTTGTAAATAGGGGGCCCGATGGCCGAGTGGCTAGAGCTCTCTGTATCACAGGTTTCGGGTTCGAATTCCGGTGGTGCCATTGATGTTTGTAAGGATTTCGGAACCACTGCCGTAGGCGCCAATCTCATATGACCGTAGAGCGTCACAGAGCCCAGTCAGACTTCTCCCCCACTTCATTCCTAAACTGTAAAGGGGCAACTCAGCACTAGGAACAATGATATGGTGCAGGTGTTGTGTGGTGTAGTAGTAGTGGTGGTATTTGTAAATAACAAAATCCCTAACTAAACTCTTAAAACTGAAAGTAACTATTTATAGTAACTATTAGATTTATAAAACTGAAGAAGATGAACAGAATATTTTAAAAGTAAAAGTTCCTTGTAAGTCCTTGAAAGAAATTAGTTGTTTTTATAGTATAAACTAATTCTTCAATATTATAACAAGTTTTAAATTTCATATCGTACTTTTCTTTTATGTAAACATATAATTTAAAGGTTTGAATTTCAAATTTTACACATGTCAAAAACATCAAAAACGCAACTTTCCTTGTTATTCTCTTAATAACCTTGAAATAACTCGTAACCGGATGCTAATAATTGTATGTCAAATTCTTATTCTGCTTGTAATTCTGCTCGTCATGGAAGAATTGACGTATAAAAATATTTTTATTATTTAAGAATTCTATGAGATATGGATGTCATACCATCTTGCTACAATTCCGATTAGAAGGTAATATCGTACTTTTGAGCATAATTTTGTAATTGTATGTTTTTTGGCATATCGGCATATGACACAAACGGCTATTTGAATAACATTTCCTCTAATTCATTTGTGTAAGTAGGCTTTGCATGTCTTTGGATCCAAAATTGTTAAAAATAATGTTATGATGGAATTTTATAGAATGTTATTTGTTTAATAATCAACCCTTTTTTTTAATAAATGATATTGGTTCAACTTTTGGAAAATGAAAAAAATCTCATTTTTCTAATTAGCCTAATTTGGTATCGCAAACTTTAAGTAATTGGCTGATTTTTAGATAAATCTTTATTCAAATTTGAAAGTGATATATGCTCTTTTCTACCTTAAAAAAGTTCTGTTTAGTTTTTTAGCACTTTTTAAATATCTCAATGTAAGGAAATAAACAGAAACCACAAAAAAATCTAAAATAAGAATTTCACAATTAAAATACAAAATTAAAATTTCAATTAAAATATAAAATTAAAATTTCAATTAAAATATAAAAATTAAAATTTCAATTAAAATACAAAATTAAAATTTCAATTAATAGTTTTTTTACATTGGGCATTTGACCTGAATTAAATTGACAATAACGCTGCAAATTTGTTATACAACTTCAAGGTAAACCATGGAAGGTCAGAACAATTTACTCACAAGTGACAAAGTGCAAGAAATTCTGACTTGGAAATCTTCCTAATGGTAATTGGCACCCTCTTTGTGCTACACGTGAAAAAAATTAGGAAAACACCCACTTAACCAGCTAAAAGACACCATAATAAGTCGGGGTGAGTAGTCGGCCAAAAAAGTTTTTCTTACTCTGAGTCGGATTTTTAATATAGACTCCAGACTTCTGACACTATTCCATAATTTTACTAATGAATTTAGAAGTACTTGTGAAATAAATTCAATGACTTGTAATGAACTCATATCTTTAAAGACAGTTTTTGCATAACAAAGTAATTTCTACAACTTTAAAGGAACTTCATTTGCACTCACTTATACAATTTCTAAATTTTCTTACAAAAATACATATATCCAATAAAAATAACAATATTAAATTAACAAGCAACAAAATATTATAGAATAGTTTAAGACAAACAAAAGAAAGTTATATATTTTAACCCCAAAGATGCTTTGTAGTACATCGAATCTGATTTTTTTCGTAATAATAGAATAGTTTCAACAAGATCTTCTTTCAATGTTGATTAATTACAGATTTTGATAGGCCTGCTGAGAAAAATATCTCAACTCTTACTTGATATGCTGCTAAAGCAGTAACTGTCTTTGTGACTGGTTGTATTATTGATAGATACAATTGAATTGCCTCTTCAGCATTTCATTTTAATATTAATTCTTAGAATTTTGAAAAGTAGAATTTAATTTTATAAAAGAGTCGGGTTTTTAAATTGATTCTTGACTTGGACTCCCCGATTCCCTCAAAAATGCTCTACTTCCGACTCTGACCTCTGGTTTTATGTCGTACATATCAATTTAAAATTTTAAGTGGCCTTAGAAAAGCGGACGTGCATCAAACTCAGTATTATTCCCCTCCGAAATAGCCATGACTCGATTTCCCCAGCTGTCTAACTAGCCAACCCATGATTGTGCTCAGCCAAATTTATAAAAAGTTAAACATAGTCATGTTTTCATTGTATTGAAAGCAGTGTGGATCAGACCTGAAATTCGAATACAAAGAGAGATGTACCGAAAACGAAGTGCTCTTAAAAATACTTTTGTCCATACTGATAAAAATAGAGGCCAATTTAAAAACTAATCCAATATTAACTCTTACGCTTAATTGTAATTCTGAACTAAACTGAGAAAGCTGAAGTAGCCATCTGAAATACTCATTTGAGATGCCTTCAAAATTCCATCAAAAAAAGTTTTTTTTTTATTATCTAAATTTCTGGATTCTTCTTAAAGTGATGCTGTGTGAAAAATCTCTCTTGTTTGAGTGTAGCAATTACATTTGCAACACATTTACATATACAATTACATTTGTAAAAATTTAAAAGATAGAATTGTACTTTCAGAATTGAATTTGATACTCTAGTGAGCAATGGTCTATAGCTCGAAAAAGGATTGTAATGCTTGACATTGAGAACGTGAGTTTAAAGTCATTTAAAAATGCGATTTTTAAACAATATTCATTCAGACGTGGCTTTACGAATAGTCAAGGGTTCAAGGGAATATTCAAATGCAGAGTATTTCCTTGAAGTAGCGACAAATTCAGAAGAGTGATAGACATCAACAGGAACAAAAATTGTCATCGAACATGATATACAAATTTAATCGGCGATAACTGCAAAAATGCTTTTGTAAGATAGGATGTCGGCTGTAACAACAAAAAGTACTACAATAAGTACAATACGCATTTGACTGCATGATTACAATACAACCTGTGGTGCAGAGTTGAGTGCCATAAAAAGGAGAAAAATAAAAATGATTAAAGGATTTGTTCAAAGCTGTAGCCGCGAAGGTCATTGGATAGGAGACAGCGATGAAGAAACGATTGGAATACGTGGTCAAAGATGAACTGGTGATGTCTGCCGCAGTGACGACTTTCTGTGCTATGAGATCCTCCAATGACTCTACAGGCTTCTCATAAACTAATACTGATTTAAGATGGCCTCAAAAGAAGTCGAAGTGTCACAAAGCAGATAAAATCCTTTTAAAAATCATGAAATTTTAATTTACTTAAGGGAGAAATCTTGTGAATCATAAACCTTTCATTGATAGAGATTTTACTAATATTCAGTCTACTCTCCTTTTTACTTGAATAACAACAATTCACTTCGCTCATATTTGGTCTCGATCCATTAATCTTACAGTAAATAGCCAAACACGGTAGCAGACAGCTCCTTGGAGGCTTGCTAAACACTCAAATACGGGAAATGTAGATTCATTTTTGAGAAAAGAATTGCTTCGAATTTCGATTGCTTTGCTTTCGATTTTTTTTTGTTAAGATATTTTTTTAAAAAGGAAGTAAAATCCAGTATTGCATCAAAGAAAAACATGCTATCCTCTTTGCTTTTATAAAAAATATCTATTCATTTCTACAATTTTACGCATACGCATTTTTTGTATTTCTTTCATAAAACTGTTATTATGATGATTATATTTATTATGTTGAAAATATCACAACCCTTACTTGATATGCTGCTAAAGCAGTAACTGTCTTTGAGACTGGTTGTATTATTTGAAGATACAATTGAATTGCTTCTTCAACATTTCATTTTAATATTAGTTCCAGGAATAAGTTTTTATAAAGAGTCGGGAGTCGGATTTTTAAACCGACTCTTGATTTCAACTCCCCACTCCATCAAAAAGATCTACATCTGATTCCGACCTCTGGTAGTGTTTTGCATATAAGTTTACCATTTTAAGTGGCCTCAGTAAAGCGAACGTGCATCAAACTCGGTATTATTCCTTCAAAATAGCCATGACTCGATTTCTCCAGCTGTCTAATTAGCCAACCCATGATTGAGTTCAGCCAAATTTATAAAAAAAAAGTCAGACCTGAACTTCGAATACCATGAGAGATGTAAAAGAATGTGTCCTTAAAAATACTTTTGTTCATACTGATGAAATAGAGCTTAATTTAAAAATTAATCCATTACGAACTTTTTTATTTAATTGTAATTCAGAACTAAATTGAGAACGCTGAAGTAGCCATCTGAAATACTAATTTGAGATGCCATCAAAATTCCCTCAAAAAAAAAAAAAATTTTTTTTTTCCTTATTATCGAAATTTCTGAATTTTTCTTAATGTGGTGCCCTGTGAAAAAATCTCTTTTACTTAAGTGTAGCAATTACATTTGCAACACATTTACGTATGCAATGACATTTGTAAAATTTAAAAGACAGAATCTTACTTTCAGAATTGATTTCATGTTCCAATGATCAATGATCTATAGGTGAGAAAAGGATTGTAATGCTTCCTTGGCATTGAGAACATGAGTTTAAATTATTTAAGAGTGCGTTTTTAAACAATATTCATTATGTAGTACGAAATAGCGATAAATTCAGAAGAGTGATAATAGACATCAACAGAAACAAAAATTACCATCGAACATGATATATATGCGTTTAATTTATGATAATGGCAGAAATGCTTATGTAAGTTCGGATGTCAGCTGGAATGACAAATTGTACAACAACAAGTACAAAACGCATTTATTTAACTGCATGATTACGATATAGACTGTGGTGTATAGTTCAGTGCCATAAAAGAGAAGAATAAAAACTGATTACATGATTTGTTCAAGCTGCAGCCGCGAAGGTCATTGGATAGGAGACAGTGATGAAGAAACGAGGGGCGGAAGCGGTCAAAGGTACTGGGTGAACTGTTGATGTCTGCATGAAGAGACGACTACCATGCTATGACATCCTCCAATGTTTCTACATGCTTCTCATGAACTAGTGATTTAAGATATCCCCAAAAGAAGTCAGGGGAGCATGAATGCCGAGCAACAGGTCCAATTTACCTCCCAGTATATGTAGCATGGAGGTAACTACGTACCAAGTCAAGATGATGGTTAAAATGTGCTAGTACATTAACAGGCATGAACCACGTGTTTTGCTTCGCTGTGTGCTCTGCACACACTGTATAAGTATATTTTCGACTTTTGTAGACTAAATCTGGTTTGTGATGCCTTCTTTGATAATTTTTGTTGTTCTATTGCCTATCACCCGTCTTAACTTATAGCTTATATATTGTCATTACGATGTGAGAGATCATACATTTATTCAAATCCTATTAAATGTCCCGAACAGACACTTCAACTATTAACTTCATAACATATAATTACTTTAGGTTTAAAAATATACAGTTTTTTAATTTGTCATATAAATACTTAGTATACACATATATGTAATTTTTAAATCAATGATACAAGTTCATCAAATTTATTTCAAGATAACTATGATGGTAGTTTTTCCTTTCACATTGTTAATTTTACGCTGCCTACTTTAGTAAGGAAGGTCGAGTGATTAGTGCTTTGGCGCTCAGTGCCTGAGGTTTCGGGTTCGAGTTCCAGCGATACCATGTGTGTTTGTATCCTCTTAAACCGTAAGTCCCGTTCTAATACGATTGTTGGGTGTCATTCTGACAACCTTACCCTATAAAAAGATACATCTCCTGCCTCGAAATCTGCCAGGAGGCAGACGGCCTTGGACCACCATGGGACTGTTACGCCAGTGATGTTGATGATGATGAGAGGGAGGAGGATGACCTTCATAAAGAAACATTATACCAACTTTAGAAATTTAACATTTAATTTATTTAAAGAATTTAAAATTTTTACTTGTTTTTAAAGACATGGTTCTCTTGGGTATTTTGAAATTTCATTCTTTTTATGTTTTGAATTAATGTTATTTATTGTTAGTGTGAATTGTAGTTTGAAGACTATAGCATTGGCAGATGGTATTGGTGGGTTATGATGTTGTTATAATTAATTTATCGAAAATAGAATGTTATTTAAAATCATTAATTTTTTTAGATAAAAAATATAAGAATGTTAGCAAAGAATTATTAAAGAAATTTCTTACGATTCCTATTGTTAATGTTGAAAAATAAAGTCTATCACCATATAACTATTCGTAGTAAAATGAACTAAAATATAAAATTAAATTTGTTCTTGCTTAAACACCTGAATTACATGTAAATGTTAATTCATATTTGAATTGTTTATAATTTCCTATTAAATAAATTTGATGATTGATACTCTTTGCCCAATAAACAACTCAAAAAATATTTCATATGAAAGTAATCATAATAAAACTTCAGATATTCAAATGATTTGTAAATATTTTGCAATATGCAGGTAAGTTAGGCCATTATCAAGAACCACAAACGTGCTAAAATTTCAACTGGTCTAATTTGCATTTCAATGAAACAGTTGATTTGCTCAACCTGGTTTTTATCCACTCTGGTTATGCAATCTTACATACGAAATGACAGAACGGTAGTATTTTAATATATGCTGTCTACAAACATTTCATCTTATACAAACACCATGATAGCGGCAGAGACCATAAACCGCTAAAGGCGGACCGGTCTTAACCTTTGACACCATCTGTTGGAACTCCTACGCTAAAAGCAAATTTTTACATTGAGTCACAGAGCATTTATTCAGAAAAGGAATAGGAGAAAGGTTTGACCCTGAAAATCTCTGACTTTTCTGATTTATGAGAAATACTTATTCACTCAAAGAAGTGATTTGAAGTAGAACAAATTACATAAGTCTTCAGATGTGGCGTTTTTATTTCAGAGTATCATATTTTTATGCCTTAGTTGCGCATTTTGCATTGCTTTCAGAGTACGCTTTAGCAACGGCCATCTGGCCAATGCAACCGAAAGAGATTTTTCACAGTTTTATATTTTGGCTAATTATTGCTAATGTACATGACAACCATCATAGAGGTTTATAATCGAACAAATATACGATTATTAAGGGCGAAGTATATCACAAAAATTCTATTTAACAGAAAGCGGCCTGATGGCCAATTGGCTAGAGCTTTGGATTTTGATACCACAGGTTTCAGGTTCAAATCCTGGCTGTGGCATGGATGTTAGTGGTTCGTAATCCACATTAAACTGTAGGTTCCGGTATAATTAGCCTTAAGTGTCACAAAATGACCGTAGAGAGACAACCCAAATCCTGAATTTGCAATCTGACAAACAATATCAGTGTCCTGAATTTAAAGTAGCCCCCGGAATGTGTCTAACGTTACAGAAGGTCCTGTATGTCTAAAGGGAAATCTCAGTTAAATCAAATTAGTCTAGCTGACGTCACTTTTAATTTCATACTAAATTGCATACTAGTTGATTTCAACGAATCTTGGTTTAAATCCTCCTTTGTTTAAGACTTACTTTGATTTAATTTTTATTTTTCTAAATAAAAATACTTTCCCTCTCATTTCATTTGAAGCATTTTGAGAATATTACGTTCCGTCTTGAATTTCAGGTTAAATATGAAAATTTATATTGTCTTACCTTTTCTGCAAAAATGATCCTAGATCGTTACCAATGGTTTTTTGACAATAATAAATAACACATTATTAATTCAATGAACTGAAAAAATCTCTTCTAAGTATATTTATGTGCTATAAAAAATGTATTATGAATTGAATCATAAAATTATAAAAGCTATTTATTAGTATTAGACTAGTTGCTGTTGTGACTAATCGTCAGTGTCTTGCAGTGCGGGACGGACATCCCATGAGTATCTAACAAAAAAAAGGACGGACATCCCATGAGTATCTAAACTATAAATTATAAACTGTTGTGTATAATCCTCAGTGTCCTGCAGTTCGGGACAGTAGTAATGTACTCATGGATGGAGGGAAAGGAGCAGTTTCTGTTGTGATGGAGCACCAGTAGGTAGAAGTCTTACTTGGCTCCGTGTCACTGAAGAAAGAGGGCAGTGCCTCCCAGGGGGGAAACTATCCCGCATTTGCGTATCGTATGGGAGAAAACCCGAAAAACTCCCACCAGGTAGTCCGCTTAACGAGGCAAGATGCTGAGCATCCCAAACGCCATCAAGTATCCTCGTTTTTTGAAGGTCCTGGTGGCCAATTGGCTAGCGCTTTGGCCATTGGTACCACAGGCTTCAGGTTCGAATCCCTGGTTGTGGAATGGATGTTTGTTAGTGGTCCGGAATCCCCGTTAAACTGTAGGTCCCGGTCTAATTAGACTAAAGTGTGCAAAACAAAATGACCTTAGAACAGCAAACCAACCAACCTCGTTTTCAATCAACCTCAACAACCATGTTCAATTCGCTGGAGACTTTGTTGTAGACACTGATTCAAAAAAGAGGAGACTCGATGGCGGTTGTGATGTTCATTATCTTTCTTCGTCAGTCGGACTACCTTGATGAAGTTTTCCGGTTTTCTCTCATACGATACGCAAATGCGGGGTAGTTCCCCCTAAATGCCCTCCCGAAAGGCACGTCCCTCCTTCTTCAGCTACACGAAGCCAAGTCAAACTTCTACCTACGGATGTTCCATCACAACAGAAGCTGCCCCTTTCCCTCCATCCATGAGTGGATTACTCTTGGGATGTCCGTCCCGCACTGCAGGACATTGAGGATTAGACACAACAACATATAAAATTTTCGAGTACCTACAACATTTCGAGTACAACAACATATAAAATTACGAAACCTATATTTCAAACAATGTAGCATTCTATTTTAATTATTAAATTATTACAATTAAATACATAAAAAAAACAGAAAATTAATCTCAAAAGTGTCAAATTTTTTGGCCATTGGGGAAACATATTCGTTGAATTGGATGCTTTATCAAATGTCATAGAATTGGATTTTGCACTTCAAACTACTTCGCATACCTCGAAATTAAACAGCATTTGCATCACACATTCATTAGTTCCTACAAACCACAACCGAAACATGAAACCAACCCAGCTTTTGTTAAGAGTTGAAAGGCGCCAATGAGTTATCCAGATCATTGCACCAACAAAATTCATTTCAATCGCTCTTTTGATTATTTAATTGCTCTGTTGGGGAACATTAACCACTTGAAATCCGATTAAATGAATTTGCAATTGTTTTCAATTATTCATATTTCTCTTAGGTGGTCTTAATACAATGGTGCTTTATTTATTTATTTACTAATTTTGGATTAGAATTTCAAATATTTGGTTTTAACTGTTGTGATGTTTGTCAAAGCCTCTACCGACTAAAAGTAGGTTAAATTCTATATTTAAATATGTTATAATTTCCTTCCCTTCTTCTAACCAGATATATAAGTATTAATCTATAGTTTCAAGTATTGGTGAATTGTACCCTTTTCAAAAGCACAATAAAAAGCTAAACTTGAATATCACAGTGCAACAAAAAATTGCTTTGAAAAAAAAAAAATTTGAATTCTGTTACTAAAACTGCCTTAGCAATGCGCGAAGAAAAAAAATTTTGAATTCGCTTACTAAAACTGCCTTAGCAATGTATGTAGATAACATTTTTTTTTTGAATTCTGTTACTAAAACTGCCTAAGCAATGCGTGCAGATAAAACATTTTGAATTATGTTACTAAAATTGTCTTAGCAATGCGGCAGATAAAGTAACCGCTGTTTAAGAAACAAGTAGACTCCATGGCAATAGGGGAGCGTGTCTAAACGTCTCGTATCGATAGTTAGACTGTTTGGTAGAATTTTTATGAGTTACCTCCCACACGACATACTAATGCTGTCTTAAAAGCCCTCGTGGAAGACATCACTTGATCCTCTATTCGTCAGTGTATATATATGTGAAACTTGAGTCTCAATGTGCTAAAAATACTATAAAATTAACATATTAAGGCTTAGAAATATATTATAAAAACAAAATCTTTCAGTGAATTCCAAATATAACAGATTTTCCTGAAAAGTGAGCTGCTTTAATTTAGTTGTTTTTTTTTTTTTTTTTTTTTTTTTTTTGCTTATAAGAAATCCTCAATTTTTTCTGTACCGTATTTTTGAATTTTTTAAAATATAATATAGATTTTCTATTAAGAAGCATGAAACAAATCTACAAATATCATATTTATACATAAATGCTATTTAAGATTCAACTAAAATCAATTCATGTATGAAAACCAAATGTAGTACAATCCCATTATAACGAGGTTCAAAATAATGCGGATGCTGTTATAACGCAGGTTTAAAGGGGTGATTCCTCACAAAAAAAAAAAAAAATGGTACCGGATATAGTAAATAAATTTTTATTTTTTAATAGGTATACGTAGTTAGTAATAAAATGAACTGAATAAATAAATACCATGATACTTTTAGTTCTGTGAAATTACACACAGCTGTATTCTAAACACAGAAAGATAAAAATATAAAATTATGATATGTAAATGTATGCTAATTTTGTTTCTTTATCTGTTCACTTCCTTTTTAAATTGCTTTATCACACGACGACGTTCTAAACAGTATATATATAATAAAATCTGATTTTATTCCATAAGAAATGTTTCGTACTGAACCCACCACAAGTGCAGTTTTATAAAAATTTATTAGTCGTAAGTTTGTGTACTTTATATTTGAAGATGATATGAGTTCAGATTAGTCCAGTACAATATACAGTACAGTAATTTCAATTACCCTATCAGTAAAACTTCTTAAAAAACTATACTGGTATTTCGAAAAAAATAACAAAAGAAAATTCAACTACGAAAATGTAAGTATTATACTTTCATTTTAATTTAATCATTAATATTCTCAATTTTAGTATTAGGTCGGCAAGAAAGTAATTCAGGTTTTTTTTTTCACCATTTAAGTATATTGTGTTAAATGCGGTGCAGTTCCCCCTAAAAGTTCTCCCTGTAGGCACTGTCCTCCTTCTTCAGCTACATGGAGCAGAAGCCAGACTTCTACCTACGGGTGCTCCATCAAAAACAGAAGCTGCATCCCTCTTCCCTCCTTCCATGAGGGATACGACAACAGCAACAGTACATTGTGTAACCCAAACTTACTTTCTTGCTAACCCGGTAGTAACATTAGGTAATATTTTAATTGTTACAATATTTACTTAATAGACATTGTTTTTTTTTTTTTTCACTTTTCTTCAAAATAAAGCAGTTACAAAAAACGTTATTATCGGGTCGTACTGTTTTTTAATCTTAGAGATGTATTTCTGATAATAAGTCATGTCTTATTATAATATGAAATGTTCAATTGTTGTTTTCGCAAAGAAATTAAATATTTGCTAGTTAGCCTTATAATTCAATACTTTTAGATAGTAAAAATATTATAGTACCGGAAGGCACTTATTCCTTGTAACGTCTCGGCTTTTGTTAGACCTATAACGGCTTCAAGAAGAGGGCCATTTTCTGGTTTATGGGAACATATATATATAATGAACACTAGATTATTATACAAAGATGTGAAAAAAGATTAAAATAAAATTTAATCACTTGTGCACGATTAAATCACAAATGTTCACTCCAAGTGATTTTTCAGTGTTCTTGAGTCTACGTCAAATCTAATTGTCTGGTCTGCGGCAGACCCCGGCGTGATAAACGATATCACAAAGGGTTCACTTTGAAAAACAGGCGGAGACTCCGCCCTATTCAGTCACTTCAGAAAAAAGAAAAACAACACTTCTGGTCGACACGTCGCATAGCTCTCTCTGTTCACCAAAAACCTCCTTTTAAGAAAACCCGTCAAAAGGAGGGGGGGCAGCTTCCCTCATTCTCATTGGAGTAGACATTTCTCAGCTCGTGGTCTATCACCAATCACGATGGAACAACTCATGGTATAGTTCATATTCAATCTGTAGTTGTTTTGACCTGTTACGGTCGTACAGACATTCGCTAATTTCCTGAGTCTCATTATACATGATACCGAATATCTGCTATCAGACCGAATATCAGCTGCTGTGACAGATTGTTCTCATTAGTACAAAACACTAATTGCATGTAATATAACTACTCACAATACTGCTTGCCTACTGTCAAATTGAAGTGACGGTTGTTATATATACTTGTCAAATAACAATTCTCTCTCATGGAAAAATGCTAAAACTCTTCCTGTGAGAAAAAAAAAAAATGCTAAAACTCTCCCTGTGAGGAAAAAAAAAAAAATGCTACATCCTCTATAAAGCTAACTTCAAGATGTTATAATTGATTTCATTGGGGTTTACTAATTTCTTTCAGCTTTTACAGATTTTCTATACAACATGTTTTTATAACTTGTCATTGTATAATTTGTACAAATTTTTGTGTTGTTTTTTTGTTCTGCCAATGCAGTGCCATTCTACCTTTTAATTTTTGTGTTTAATTAATAATTTTAAATTTCGTTTTCTAGAGCTCATGCAAGCTTCGAATTTAGAAAATTTTATTTTATTTCTTTTTTATGAGGTCTGAATGGGATGTACTTCATGTTTTTGTATTGCGCACTTCATGTTTTTGTATTGCGCACTTCATGTTTTTTGTATTGCCCACTTCATGTTTTTTGTATTGCGCACTTCATGGTTTTGTATTACGCACTTCATGGGTTTTGTATTGTGCACTTCATGGTTTTTGTATTGTGCACTTCATGGTTTTGTATTGCGAATGCTATGCTGGATTTGTTATACAATTTGCATGTAATGAATACCGGTAGTAGCTTTTGTTGTGGAAGATAGTTCGTGTTTCTAATTCACTCATTGTCACTTCTCCTTTTGGTTCTTGTCTTCCTTTATTGTTTTCTTTACATGTATATACCCACATATATATATATATATATAGTTTGTGCCGTTTAGTCTTTGATATGGTTTCGGCTGCTGGTTTACGTTGCAGCTTAAACGCGCTTTGAATTTTGAATAAGTTCAGTTTCAAGTTTTGTTTTATGGGACTAACTAAGAGGTATAAAAATATTTTTATGTAATTTTTCTTGGCTTAATTATTAAAATTGATTGTGTTTCTTGTTAGATGTCTTTTGCCCGTTCATTTTTTGATTTTTCTTTTCTTGTGTGTTTACATTTGTAATTTTTAACTTTAATATGTAAATATATCACAATGAATAACTTTATTAAATTTCGAAGAGATTTTTCTGTTCATTTTTGATTAAAATTTATGCCCGACTCGTGGCTCAGTGACAACGTGCGCCGCTGGTAAGCATTAAGACTGAGGTTCAATCCGCTGAAGGCTTTGTTGTAGACACTGTTTCAAAAACGAGGAACTCGATGGCGTTTGTGATGTTCAGCCTCTTGCCTCGTTAGTCGGACTACCTGGTGGGAGTTTTCTGATTTTTTCCCATACGATACGCAAATGCGGGGTAGTTCCCCTAAATGCCCTCCCGAAAGGCCCCTTTTCCTCCATCCATGAGTAGACTACTGCTGTCCTGTACTGCAGGATATTATGTCGTAAAGCTAACTTACTCAATTCTGTATTGCAGTAAAGTAAAAGGATAAAAATAGTTATCTTTGGGATTCCTGATTTCGTAGGACATGCTTAAGAAACTATTTTCTGTTTCGAACTTTTTCTTTTACTTAGATTTAAATAGGCTTTTTCAGCTTATGTGTTATCTCATTTTTACATTTACTTCTTTAACCCATTTGTCGATTCAACACGTAAATCTATTAGTATAATTTTCTTTCTTAAAAACTATCGGCAGGAGAAAAAAATTAAAAAGACTTTCCGTAATAAAATTAAAACATAATAGATAATAGGTAATAAGATTAATATATTTCCTAAAAGTTGAGATCTGAATACTACAAAAAAATTGTATCGTTAGTAATTTATATTTCTTTCTTATATAGCATGCTTAATTTCAAAAGCAATAAAATAGAAAAATCAATATAAGATTATTATAGTTTTCATTCTTGTAATCAGAAAATGTAATAAAATTTCGTAAAATGTGTTAAAAATTCCATTCTAATATGGAAAATTTTAAGATTAGTTGGTTTTTCATAAAAAATATAATGCACAGCAGTTAACATGCAAAGTGAAAAGGAATTAATTCCTTTACTCAATGGAATGGAATTAATTCCTTTACTCAATGGAATGGAAGTAATTCCTTTACTCAAAGGAATGGAAGTAATTCATTTACTGAATGGAATGGAATTAATTCCTTTACTCAAAGGAATGGAATTAATTCCTTTACTCAACGGAATGGAATTAATTATTTTACTCAACGGAATGGAATTAATTCCTTTACTCAATTTATCAAAAAATTAATTCACCTACTTCTTAATATTAGTTACGAATGTAAAAGTAAGAAAGAAACGGACTCAATAGCATTGCAAGAATTTACGTCAGTTTTGCCTCTCAAAAACTACTGAGAGAATAAAATGAGTAGGTTTATCAAAGAATCGTTCTTCTCCAGTGACAAATGGACCACAAAAAATCCACTTAAGCCACTGTTTGAAAAATAAAAATAAATAAATAAAAAAGTACTGTTACAGAGACTGGATATTCTCTAAAGAACACTATCCCTATATGAGATGACAATATTAAAAAAAATATAATAACAAATGGACACAATTCGGTAAACTTGAATTATAGAGTGAAAAAAAAAAAAAAGGTTCCAGCACACACACAAAAAGCCTTACATAATAAGTCAGTCGTCCACTCCTCTAAAAAGTGACGTGCATTATCAATGACATGGCCTACTTCAAGCATCATTAAAACTAAACGAAGAGGCGCTCAACAAAATGGTGACAGAAATGCGCACGCTTTTCTTATTTATATGCGCTGCCATTTCGCCCTTCATAGTAGTCTCCCCGCAATGCAGGCCACCGCTCATTATCATTTCCTGACTTCATCAACATAACTCGTAGAATGGAAACTACTACAGATGCTCTACTCCAAACCAACCTGCTAGGCACGCAGAGGGTGAAAACGCAGGTTTGGAAAATGTTCTTCATCTTCTCTTTCTCGCAAGAAAATAATACGGATAATACGTGCGATATGGATATTTATCTATCTATAGCGATATTTTTGAATATTGATATTAGGTGTGTTAATAGCAGGAGTGTTAAGATTTGAGTTGAGTATCTTTAGTTAAGATTTTAAGTTGTGATGATAAAATATAATAATATGATATAATATTATCATATTATTATATATGATATTATACCATATATAATTATTATATAATATATATATTATATTATTATATCTACTCCAAACCGACCTGCTATGATCGCAGAGGGGTGAAAACGCAGGTTTGGAAAATGTTCTTCATCTTCTCTTTCTCGGAAAAAAAAATAATACGGATAATAATGTATAATGCGTGCAATATGGATATTTATCTATCAATAGCGATATTTTTGAATATTGTTATGAGGTGTGTTAATAGCAGCAGCGTTAAGATTTGAGTTGAATATTTTTATTTAAGATTTAAAGTTGTGATGATCTAATATAATAATATGATATCATATTATTATATATGATATTATATCATATATAATTATTATATGATAGATATATTATCATATTATTAAAAATAAAAATAAAATACTGATTCATAGGAAAACCTGTTAATGAATTATACTAATTAAATTTAGAGTTAATCCTGGTATATATAGTAAAAATATATCATGTTCAAAAGAATTAATTTTAATAGAGCTAATGACTAATTAGATGTAATTTAACGAATAATTTAGTTATAATTAAAGTATTTATTCGTTGAAATAAATTTTCTGAAATAATATTTAAATTTCTGATTGAAATATGTTTGTTCTTAACTGTGAAATGTTGGAATAAAAAATTTATATTTAAAATAGATTTTAATCAATAGCATTTTACATAACAACTAATTATTTTTGTAAGACTTTCTAGGAAATTAGTTACTATGATAGTTTCTAGTAAATTTTTTTAACAATACTATATCCATTTTCCATAAATTAATTACGAAATCTAAAAGCTTATTAATTTCATTTATTACTGAATAAGTGATAATTATATATATGATTGATTAGACTAAAAGAAAACATTTATACTTTTAGATTAAGCATAAAGTCAATAATATTAATTACAGAATATGATTATTCTAAATAATAAATTACACATGATTATTCTAAATATAAATTACATATTATATTTTTATTTAAATAGGAGATTAAAAAATAACTTTTCATGTACAGTAATAAAAGAAAAATAAATTTTAAGTAGAATGAGAAGTAGCAATTAATTTGTAAAAACAATTAAAGTTTACTTTAGCGTGAACTTCAAATGACTTAATTTAAATATTCAAAAGTGATTTGTTCTTAAAATTATTATTAGATGCGATATCATTGACGTAAATTAATTTTTGAATTATTTTTAACTCATGATAATAAATTCATTAATCAATTCATTTTAATGATTTTTAACTCTATTGATAACTAATGATGGTATTCACAAAACTTATTTGATTAATATATTGTTTGATAAATTAATCATCGTGAATTTATCTGAATTTCTAAATAAGAATCACGATATTCAGATCGATTTTATTGATCTATTTCCAATTAAAATTTTGCTTGAAGAGAAAGAATAAGCTGACTGTACGATTTCATTAAAGTATTTATTTTTTCCAAGTTATTTAGAAAGTGAGTGCGCATAAAAGTTTATTTTTCGCTTGGGTAATTTATAAAATACTTAGTAATAATTCGATTTCCTGAATATATATATATATATATATATACGTAATATTATATACTGTACAGCAAAATAAATAATAAGCCGTAAATACATATATTGATAAAATTGAGCTTTATAGAGCATAAAACATAAAACTGATGTTTCTCATGTTTGCATTTAATGTAATATATTAAATTTATATTAAACATTAATTTAAATCTTTAATATTTCTATTGAGACAGTAGAAGTCTTGAAAAAAATCACTTTTATAAAATTCTAAAACTATTATTTCACTATTAATGGGCGCAATGCACTTGTTATTAAATAAGTTGTACAAAACCAGTTTATAATCACGCTTTGTCTTTTCCAGTTCAGAACAAATTAAATTCATACTTTTCACTAACGTTTTAGCATATATTCTATTTCTTAAAATTTGAATTTAATCACATATGCATAAAACAGGACTGATTTTTTTTTTTTATCAACCAGTAAAAGATTGGTATAGTTATAAAATAACTTGTTACCAAATAGGAATATTGTACAGCAAAAATTATTTGTGACAAATTATTGATACATAATTTCTTTTACTATATTTTACAACAATGTAACATTGTTATACCAGATTAATAGTTAATTTTTATTTAATTAAGAAATAAATAATAAGATTTTTTTCGTAATTTTCCTCGACGCATCAAATAAAAAGATAATAAATTCAGATAAAAAATTGGGCCTCGAAGTTTTACAGTTTTTAACTTTACGAAATACAAATAGATAGACGGAGAAATCTCTTCCTTTATGTATATATAGAGAGATTTCATCTACAATCGATGACTTAATGGATATTTAGTCGACAGTTTACAAAGGGTAGTATTTTTAAAAAACACATAACAGGTAATGAAAATAAATTTTAATAATAGCTTATATCTTATAGTCGGTTTTAATTCTGTTACAGTGACGTTAACATCATATTACTAAACATGAAATTATTTTACTGAAATTAGATTTAACGCGAGAAATGAGCATCACTATAATGGTCAGCAAAAACTTATGAGGATATCAGTAACAAATCAACATTCTTTTCATATATATTTTTGAAGAAAAAAACTGATATTTTTAAAAATACTTCATGTTAACTCATTTTGTTGATTCACAATAAAAATATTAATTAAAAAATTAAATAAAAAAATAGATATTTAAAAAACACAAAACACATATAATAATATTTCAGTAGCTGATTTTAATAACAAGGATTACATTTGCTCACAATTATCACACTGATATTTTTTATAAAACTATTTTTCAGTCGATTAGCTAGTATTACAGGAAAAAGAAGAAAGTAAAGGTAGTATAAAATAGTTAATAGCAAAGGGAAATTCAATACTTTTTGTGGAGTAACGGAACTTTATTATTAAAGCCAACTCAAAATACCTACATATTTATTTTAAAGAAAACTTTGCTGTCAAACAAATTGCTATTCCCTGTTGAGAATGAACCCAGTATGTCACATAGTCACGCACCTGCCTTTTTGGTGTCACGTATTTACTAGGTTTGTTTTTAAAACGTTTGTTTTCCCATGTCTTAAAAGCTGTCGTCGTCATGCAGCAGAGAGTCCTATCAGTGTATCTTGTTAAAACAGCTGCTAAGCGATTTTCCAGTTGTTACGGCAACAACACTAACCGAAAGTTAGCCTGGCATTAACTATCCATTTAAATATATAAAAACAATTCAGATGATGTCTTGATCAAGTAAGTGTATTTTTATTGATTATAGTAAGAGGTTTTTTTTTTCTGATAAATGATAAGATGTAAAGAAATTCAACAACTTTCATAATTTTTTCCTGTTTAAATAATATGAGTGATTACAATATTAAAAACATCATTATGATGCTTTCAAAAATGCTTTTAGTCAAAATATACAAATTCTACATCAGTATTAATGGGTAAAAATGTAAATTTAAATTCTTATTTCCTCACACATTGTATATAATTATTGCTAACCAAAAATTTGCTTGGTAAGCAAATACAACATGTTTAGGATTTGAACAAAACTAATGCGTATGAAAAATGTTACCTACTTCTATAATTGATTTGTAAAAATTCGTATTTCAATTGTGTTAGACATTCGCATTTCACATTGACTACTATAACTGAAGATATTTGTACAAAAACTGTATAATGCAATGTATATGGGTTTTTTTATATTACTGGGAATATTAAAGAAACTGCTTGTATTGTATCCAGTGCACTTTGCTATTCTTGCTAATATTGAAAACATTGCGTGAGGTTCTTAGAATTAAAGGAAATCATATCGCCCGATAATAATCAATATAATCAATTAAATTTTTAACCATTTTGAGTGCTTTTTCTATACCGTTTTTAATTGCTTAAGAAAATGTTTATTCTAAAAATTATAAGCATATGTTTGGATTTGATTATGTGTAGCATTTAAAAATAAATAATAATTTATTAACTAATAAAAGTATTTGTAAGAATGAATAATTCATTCTTTTTTTTTTTACTTGAAAACTAGATTTTGTGATCAGCTAGAATGAATTGATGTGTATGATAAAATTTATATGAGTATGTAAAATAATATATTATATTACATTTTACATATACTGTATATTATATTATATTTTTAAATAAGGCGCAGAACTATAGAAGAGGCATATTTCATTACAAAAATTAATTTTGAAAACAGATTATTTTGTTACATCTAAAGATCAAATCTAATTTTTAATATGGATATATTTAAATACATTCAGTATTGTTCATTTCATATTGCTGTGCACTAACCCTAATGTGATAAAAGGCAGAAATTTTTTTTTAAAAATTGGAAAGATTATAATTTCTATTTTGCTGAGAAATCAATTAAATTTACATCAATAGAATATTTTTTTATTTAAGAAAAGCGTCTTGCATTTAATAGTTTTATGAAATAATTTTTTTCACTTATATCACTAAATCTTTTCAGTATAGTTTAAAATTTAATGAATTTTCATTTGAATTTTAACATGCATTTCTTCATATAATTCACATACTCGTTTTTTTCAATTATTGTAATAAAAATCAATTAGACTCGATAAAAATAATTCAATTATCTTAATATAATCTCCATTTCTTATGGCTTTAGCCACAAATAATTTATGTGCGATCACATGGTCGGAATTTGCTAACGGAAATTTGAGATTGACAGACTAACTGATTTATCGAAGAAAAAGATAACAAATATGTTTTGGCTGTCAAATAGGCAGGAAGTTTTTCATTTCTTTGACTTATCGATACATTGGCTATTTGAATGCTAATGGAATTAAAAATCAAATGATAGAAAAGAATTCAAAGCAAAGAAAGTATTCTATGAGAGTGTGACTCAGTTCCATTACTCTTAAAGAGCTTTATTATTTATATGTAGTCAAAATCAGTTTTATTATTTTTATTGTCTAAATGTTTAGCATTTAGTGTGTAATGCAATGCCATTTGTCTTTAATCTGTCTTAAAATATGAATATAATAAGTTTATATTTTATTAATGATGTTTATATTTTTTGCTGTTTAAATTTTTATTACCATAATTAACAGAAACCTGCATTCTTAGCTATTTATAATATGTATATAAATTTAATTTAATAAGTTTTTAATGTATTTATTTATTAAATTTTTCTTCCTTTCGTAAGATTTTTAAATTTGTTTATATTTCACAAATTCTCGATAAATATGTTCTTCAAATTTATAATTCAATTTCACAAACATCTTTTTTAATTTTCGTGAAATGTATAACTAAATTTTATTGATTATATTACCTTTTAAAAACATAATTGATTTATTTAACAAACGATATGGCGGAGAATTTAATAAGGATTAATAATTAGCTAAATTCTTTCAAGAAGAAATATTTTAATTCTTTTAAAAAAAAATTTATTTTAGTAACTGACAAATTCATTGGGTAAAAAAATATATATAAATAATCCTTATATGACTTTCTTTGAAATTATATTTTTCTTCTGTAAATATTATTTCAGATCAAATTAAACTTAATGTTTGTGGAAGTTAAAAGTTGATATTTACAACCTATTTTAACTGAAACCAGCTGTATGCATTTTTTTAATTCATTAAAAAACAGTAAATATTTATTTTAAGCATTGATATGATTTCAAATGCTATGAGACACTTACTTTACATGGTTATATACAACTAGAATGCATAAAATGCCTACACATGACGATGAAGTTCTATATTTTAAATGAATATCTTTCTGCATTAGGATTAAATAAAAACATCTTCCTGTTTTGATTTCTAAAGCAAATTAAAAAAAAAAATAGCAACATAAAAATTAAAATAAATTAATTTTGCAAAAAGATTAATTTGCAAGAAATTGGATTAATTCAATCAAATACTAATAATTTGTTATAAAACCAATTGGTAACCTTTAAAGAAATTATAAGAAAAAAAAATTATCAGCTATTAATATAATTTTCTTTTGGAAGTCAGGCATTTTACAATGTACTTTTAATATTATCCAAAATTTGAGAAAATATTTAAATGCTAGTTAAATGTAGATAATCATATGATAATCTGCATTCAATTAAATTTCTAACAAGTGAACTCTTGCTTAGTCTTAATCCATTTAATATGAAAGCAGTTATAAATGGACTTATAAAATACCTGATCATCTCAACAATTTCAGAAACTTATATTAAAAATTTTGTATTAATGTATTTTTATAAGTCAGATATCATGTAAAGGTTAGCTCATTTTTGTTAAAATCTTAACTTTGAAATATTACTACATAAAATATTCGAAATATTAATTAGATTATTATAATTTATAGCTTCCTTTCTTCTTCAAAATTTTATAATTCATTATATAAGAATAAAAATTTGAGAAGGCCAAAAAATACAAAAAAATTATTTCATGTATAAATGAGTATAATATATTTCATTTAAATTCATTTGTATTTTTTATTAATTAATTCATTTATATTCTTATATGATATTTTTATTTATATCATTTATATTATTATAATATTTTTCATTAAATTTTAATAATGGAATTATATCTTTAAAAAGTGTTTTTCCTCAGCAATAAATTACTATCCTAATTCTTGATATTAACAATAAAAAATAATTGATTTCCTCCTAAATTAATAATAGTTAATCGAAACAAATCAATGATAATTAAAGAAAAATTAATGATATTAAAAAAAAATCATTTTTAATAACCAATATACTGATAAATAATAACTGACACATTCCTGTGTAACAAATTATGTGCAACCTTACATGACATTTTTTTAAATGGCTATGCTGTTCTTTTTATAATACAATTCAAAATTAAATTTAAATAGACATCTGAACAGAAATAAAAATTTTAAAAGTGCTTTCTTTTTTATTTGCAAATCATTCTTAGCTAGAAGATTAATTATTTCATATCCTTGAAATTGAATCTGTCAAACTAGCCACGAGAAACGTACATATCCGTTTCATTTATGATATAAATAAAACAGACATATCCGTTTCATTTATGATATAAATAAAACAGACATATCAGTTTCATTTATGATATAAACAAAAACGGAGATATCCATTTCATTTATGCTACAAATACGATTCCATAAGGTACGCTATTACAGAGTTGCACATTATTCTAAAGATAATTATTAATTGAGAGATGCTGTTTATTTGTTGTATCTGTTTTCTTTTATTTTAAAACAATGGCAAACCGTTTATTCCTTCGTTCTCATATCTTACATGTAAACATAAAAGATTTTTATCATAAGCAGACAAATTATTTTTTTCTGTTTCCTCAATTATGTTTCCCTATCATTTATTAATAAATGATAATTTGTCAATAAATGTTTGATAATTTGGCATATTTGAAAGACTGGAAAAGAATTAGAAAACTGAGTTATAAATAACAGAAAGGGAAAATTGAGAAATAATTTGAACTGTGAAACACCGTGAAAACCTCATATCAAGAAAATTTTTTATTAAATGTATAATGCTTCAAAATTTTCTCCTAATTATTATTATATTTTTATAATTGTTATGAAATAATAGAAAGGAACAAATATCAGTTCAAAATATAAGGAATTTAATTGGAAGAGAAGGCTATTAATAATATGTCACACGGAAAAAGACCTCTATATTTACCAAGTTTTATAATATAATGTAATTTTCTTGAATTTCTAAATCATCAGTTATGAAACTTTTATTTCTATTAAAATGTAATAAGAGCACAATAATTTTAAGAAAAGATTTAAAATTCAGTTTGGGATTTCGTTATTTTATTGTAAATTATGAAACATAAAACCTACGAATATAAGTTAAATTTTTAAATAAACGATTAAGAATTCTACTAGAACGGCCAAATATTTGAAAGGCAAGGGGACTCATAATCTATATGCAAGAATTTTAAGAAAACATAAAACAAACGGAACGTAAATTTTCTTTCGGAATACTACTTAAATTCTGAATAACATCACAAATGATTCAAAATATGCTATCAAATTCATGCATCACAATTTGTTTCACATCTTCGTTAATCGCAGTTGGAGAGTTTGCTAATTATTATATTCAGGAATTTGCTGTTATTGCTGATAGATAATAATTCGTCTATAGTTTTTTATCGTTATTAAATAATATTTTAATATATTATATTTTATTTCGTTCTCTTGGGAATTTTTAAGCTTTTTGTTTATAATAGATATGTTTTTGTTACCAATCAACAGCTTTTAAATATCAATTTTCTAAAGATTTATTTTCTCATTTGCGCGCAAAGAAAATGTTATGAGTTAACAACAAAAGTCTGAAACGTCGTCTTTAAAGCGGTTGATGACATACACCTGGAAAAACGGAAACGTTTCGAGATCAGAGGAAAAAACAAAGATAAACTAAACATAATTTCCGTCAAAAATAATGCTATTATTATATTTTTTATAAAAATTTATATTTTTTATAAAAGAAATGACAGCAATTATTTCATTCAAAATTCAGAACAAATTTAAAATTCTTTTCAAAGATGATTTTAAAAACGCTTTGATGAAGAATTGGATTGCTGGATATATTTTGTACCTTAGCCTTCTTTTGGTTTTTTTGATGACGGAATGATTTTTAAAACACCGCAAAAATGAGTTATATAACTCTATGAAATGCATTGAAAAAGTGCGGAACATATTTGTACCTTAACCTTATTTATTATTTTTGATGTAAAAATTCAATAAACATCCTAAATTGGTAAAGGATTTAACATCCTTATCTGATCATTAAGGCACATTAACATGCCTCAGTAATCGTGCTTTCATCACATACGAAAGTAAGCATGCTTTAATGTTTTACATACAACGTTTATTGCCCATAAAGATGAGGAAGATGATTTAGTAGTCATGTCTTCAAGACTCTTCATTATTTTTAATGTTTATCCGAAAATTTTAAACCTTTTATCCCTAGTTGTCTGTCATCTTGAAAAACATCATTCGTCATATGGAATATTTTGAACATTACAGTATAAATTAGCCAATCATTAAATGTTTATTCTATCCCAATGATAAAGACACTTTGACATTGTTAATATCGGCCATATCTTCTTTTTTTTTTTTATAGTTTATGACTGTATTCAAGGTTTTTTAACCCAATTTATTGTAGAATATAAACACTACACTACTTTAATTTTTTCCAAAGACAAATTTTAGTGAAAAGAAGCAAGTACATTTTTTTTTGTTGATTAAATTTTATTCATTCTATAACGACAACTCATGGAAAATTAAAAAGTTAAAAATCAACATAAAAATAATTTTTAGTAAATAGCTCTCAAAAGCTTTTTAATTTTTCTGTTTAATAATTTTTAATTAAAACGAAAATTTTCCGTATGTTTCTAAAACACTTCGCGTGCATCATTTTTTCACCTATTTTAAGGTTAACCGTTGTTTATTGCACTTCAAATGGCATCTAGAAGAATTTCATTATTTTTCCAAATATTTTTGTAATTGAAGTATTAATAAAATTATGTGAACATCAACTCATACTTTTTTTTTAAATTAAAAACTTTTTTTTTTGGCTTAAAGCTACATAAGCATGATAAAAGCACAAAAATGAATTTTCTTAAAAATTAATTAATCATTAAACTTGAATAAACTCGTAAATAAGAAACTTACTTCCAATAACTTTTTATAAATCTATTGATTTTGACTTTCAAAATTCTTGTTTGTGTTTTGGGCTTCCTTTTTTTTTTAAATTTACTATCAATTTAAAAAGAATGCCATATTGTTTTAATAAAATGTTATATGCTATTTTAGAGATAAAAAGAATGTTTGATGAAATTTATGTAAAAAAATATTTAAAAGTATTTTTGAAATATTTTAATACATATATATTATATAAAATATTTGGAAGCGCAAGTTAAATGTAGCAAATCTGAATTTACATTGTAGACAAATATTTTCATCATACTTCTTTGTTTAGAAATTAAAAATAAAACATTGGTAAAAAAGTGCAATTATTTTTCTAAATAATTAATACTTAAGCACTAAACAAATTTTTTTCAGTTTCAGTGATAGTAACTTTGACGATTATTATATTCAGAAATTTATTGTTCTTGTTGATTGATAATAATTTGTACATAATTTTTTTATCATTATTGTATAACACATTATTTTTTATTTCGTTCTCTCATGAATTTTTATAAGCTTCTTTTGTTTATAATAGATATGTTTTTGTTACCAATCAATAGCTTTTGAATATCAGTTTCTAAAAAATTTATCCCGCTTATTTGCGCGCGAAGAAAATGTTATAAGCTAATAAAAAAGTCTGAACCGTCGACTTTAAAGCGGTTGATGACATACACGGAAGAACGAAATAGTTTTGCATCTAAAGAAAACAAAGTCAACCTTTTAATCTCAAATACTTTTAAAAATAAAACATAATTCTCGTAAACAAATAATATTATTATTATATTCTTTATAAAATTTTATAAAATCATTTTTTAATCAAAAATCTTATTTTAAAAGAAATGATTGCTTTGATTTTGTTCAAAATTCAGAATAAATTTTAAATTATTCTCGAAAATGATTTTTAAAAAGCTTCAAAAAAAATGTCAAGATTTTTTGAAATCCATTGAGAAATATTGCATTGCAGAATATATTTTATATCTTAATCTTCCTTTAGTTATTTTTGATGACAGAATAATTTTTTAAACGTTTCAAAAAATGAGTCTTGTACCTTACCCGTCAAAAATGATACTTGTACCTTAACCTCTTTTTATTATTTTTAATGAGGTAAATATTCAATAAGCAACCTAAATTGGTAAAGGATTTAACATTCTTATCTGACCATTAAGGCACCTTTATACGTATCAGTAACCGGGCTTTTATCACATACGAATGTAAGCATAAGCTTTAATGTTTACACGCAAATATATTTTATAAAGATGACGAAAATGATTGAGTAGTCATATCTCCAACACTCTTCATTATTTTTAATGTTTATCCGAAATTTTTAAACCTTTTTCTCCCTAGTTGTCTGTCATCTTGAAAAGACATCATTCGTCAAATGGAATAATTTTGAAAATTGGCAAAGTTTAAAATAGTCGATCATTAAATGTTTATTCTATCCATTGATAAAGGTAATTTTACATTATTAATATTGGCCATATCTTCTACATTCTCATTATTTTATTGTTTATGAAAATATTCAAGGTTTTTAACCCAAATATATTGCATGAGATAATCACTACGCTACTTTTTAATTTTTCCAAGGACAAATTTTAAAGAAAAATAAATACTTTTTTTGTTTGATTACATTTTATTCGTTTTATAACAACAACTCATAGATAGTTTTAAATGTTCATCCGAAAATTTTAAGGCTTTTTTTTCTCTAGTCGTCTTACAACCTGAACAGACATCATTCGTCGTATGAAATAATTTTGAAAAATTACAGTATAAATCACCAAATAATTAAATATTTATTCTATCCCATTGATAAAGGTAAGTTTATATTATTAATATTGGCCATATCTTCTACATTTCTCCTTTTTTATAGTTTACGAAAATATTAAATGTTTTTTAACCCAATCTATTGCATGAGATATCACTACACTACTTTAATTTTTCCCAGACAAATTTTAAAGAAAAGAAGTAAGTACTTTTTGTTGTTTGATTACCTTTTATTCATTTTATAACAACAACTCATGGAGAATTAAAATATTTAAAAAATCAGCTTAAAAAGGATTTTGTAGTAAATAACTCTCAAAGGCTTTTTAATTTTTCTGTTTTAATAATTTTAATTTTTAAAAATAAAACAACGCTTATATATCAATGTCTCTGAAGTTGTATAATCCTACAGAATAAGTGATTCGATTCCGTTCTCGTATATGTTTTTCAGTTTATAATAACAACAACTCATCGAGAATTAAAAAAATTTAAATCAGCTTAAAAAGGATTTTGTAGTAAATAGCTTTCAAAAGCTTTTTAATTTTTCTGTTTTAATAATTTTATTTTTAAAAAATAAAACAACTATATATATATCAATGTCCCTGAAAATGTTTTACAATCCTACAGAGCAGTGTACAGAATAAGTGATTCGGTTCTCGAACAAGATTCGATTCTGTTCTCATGTATGTTATTCAGCTTATAACAACAACGACTCATCGAGAATTAAAAAAGTTTTTAAAAATCAGCTTAAAAAGTGTTTTGTAGTAAATAGATCTCAAAAGGTTTTTAATTTTTCGGTATTAATAATTTTAATTAAAGAAAACTAAACAAACACATATCTGCTATGTCCTTGAAAAAGTTATACAATCCTACAGAAAGCAGTACAGAATAATCGATTCTGTTCTCGAACAAGATTCGATTCTTGTTCTCGTATACGTTACTCAGTGTATAACAATAACAACTCATCGATAATTAAAAAAAATTTAAATCAGCTTAGGAAAGGGTTTGAAGAAATAGCTTTCAAAACGTTTTTAATTTTTCGGTATTAATAATTTTAATAAAAAAAAAACTAAACGAACACATATGTATCTAAGTCCCTGAAAAAAGTTATACAATCCTACAGAAAGCAATACAGAATAATCGATTCTGTTCTCGTATATGTTATTCAGTTTATAAAAACAACAACTCATAGAGAATTACAAATTTTTTTTTTTAAATCAGCTTAAAAGTATTTTGTAGTAAATAGATCTCAAAAGGTTTTTAATATTTCGGTATTAATAATTTTAATTAAAAATAAACTAAACGAACACATATGTATCTAAGTCCCTGAAAAGTTATACAATCCTACAGAAAGCAGTACAGAATAATCGATTCTGTTTTCGTACAAAATACTTTCGCGCAATTCAAAACCTTTTCTTCACCGAGATTCATCACCGTCTAGTAAGAGAATAATCGTGAAGAAAAGCAAGTGTCACTCTCCCGAGTTGAAGAGCACTGTTTCGAGTTTTTTCTGTAGTGACTCTATCTCTTTTCTGTATCAAGATTCTCCTTGGGATGCAAGGATTTCCTTCGGACTAAAAATCTATATTTACAGCAGTATCAGTCAAGAACACTTAGTAGTTTGCCAAGTTACTCTATCTCTTCTGTGAAAGTTACTTCTCGCGGGAGCTGTGAGAAGGATTCATTGAGGTTTTGAGTCATGAAATCAAAAGGAATCTCTTGAAGATGAGTTCCTGCTTCTTCACCGCCGGTAGGAATGTTTACTCGGAATTCTCGAATGTGTTTTCGAGGTCTGCATTGCGAGTGATTCATGTTCATATGTGTGTACGGATGGGAATATTAAAAATCTATGTTTGTGGTATTTGAATTCTATCACTATGGAAAAAAGTGTATCAATTATTTGCCATAAAAGGAATCAATCCTGAAAGAACTTTAAAGGCTAATAATTCTTTTTTAAGCAAAAAAAATATATTTAAATATTGTTTGTTAACACTTATTATAAAGTCGATAAATCTCGGTGAATTCATTGATTTGTATTTGTCAATTTTCATTTATTGATCATTTTAAAGTCATGAAGAAGTTTGTCACAGGTAAGATAAATTTTTGATTGAAAATTATTTTTCGCATTATTGATTGAAATTTCTGTAATTTTCAATACAAATTTACCATTGATTTTGAATCACTATAATTATTAATTTAACTAGAAATTTTTTTAATTGCATTTAGTTTAATAATAAATGAAATATCAGTATGTTTTAATTTTTTGTTATAATGATTAATGTTATAGTGATATGTATAGTGCAATAGTAATAATATTATGATAATAGTGTTTAATAAGTTTATTTGTGTGAATAATAAACATTTATTTACCACGTACGTCAAAATTTACTTAGGAAGTATAAAAATTACATTTATTAAATCAAATGTTTATACTCATTAAACAGCGTTTCTAAATGTAAAATATCAGAATAGCTACAAAAAAATATATAATCGATTAAGTAATTTAATTTACAATAAATTTATTTTCCCTACATTATATTTTTTTTCAAGCAAATTTGATCCCGTCAGCGCTAAAGTAAAATTTTTTAATTGTATAATAATTCAACATGCATTTAATATAAATCCAAAAATTACATTTATTAAAAAACTTTTCTTTGAATGTCAAATAAATTGTATTATTATTATATGATTTTTAAATGTTATCAAAATATAAATTTTATTTTCACGAGAGAATTGTTGAATCTCAGAATATTCTTTTTCCGTCACAAAAATTATTTTAATTGGGGGAATTCTTACTAATTTGATTTCAACCTACAAACGCAGTTTATCTCTTCAAAGATTTCGATTCATATATGTACGTTTAGAGTTTCTTAGTTTAAATTATTATAATTAAAGAAAATTTAAGTAGGTTGGAAAGTAGAAGATAAGGTATGTTACTAAAAATTCTTTCACTAATGAAGGCAAAGAATATATAGTATGACATCACTGATAATATTCTATTCTACTTAATAACTACTTCTTACTTACTACTACTTCTTCCTTGTAAATATTAAGAAGTTAGGTAGTATAAGTTGCTATCCTATAAATATGGTATTCAAAAATCGAATGAGAAAAAATATAAAATTTATGATAAAAAACAATGCAAAAATGAACTTGTTATTTATGTGAAAACTGTAATGTAATGAATAAATTGAATATATGAAAGTTTTCCTTTCCGATTTGCTATAAATATTGAACGATACATGTAAGTGGACATACTACAATTTTTTGTACCTATATAGTTTTTCTAAATTTTTCCAGCTTGCTGAATTGTCGTCAATATGAAATAAATAATATGTAATTAAGCAAAATTTAATTCGTTTTCTCAAAAATCTCACAATTGTTTGTTACTATGTCACTTTTACACGAAATCCATTGAAGGAAGAAAGTTGAACAACTTTTATCCTACCCATTAAATTTAAAGCAGCATTCAGAAACATGTGGAACCCTTGTCGGATTGTAAACAAAAAAAATAATCGAGTATAAAAGATATGTGAATACAAAAAGTAATAAGTTAGATATAGTGAAAAATAACAATAGACAAATTTCGGATAACTTTTAATTTTCATATAGAATGATCTTTTTTTCCTTTACATATTAATAAATTATCTTAAATCTTTACACGTCAATATGTTTATGTTTACATGTTAATAAATTATTTCTGAAATTTTTTATTGTTTTTATAATGAATTTATGCTCACATTTTATTAAGTATTTGCACTTTTGTATTTAAATCCAATTCTTCCACTTATTATAATTATCTATAAATTAAAATAAATAATGATTGTCTATAAAACTACTTTAGATTGTCGATTACAACAGGATTGTCTAAATATTAACATTTTCACCAACTCATTTTTTATTATTATTTTAAAATATTTTTGACAATATAGTATAAATACTTTTTGTTCAAAACAGCTGAAACCAGTTATGAATAATTACGATAAAAATGCAAAGTTTCTAAATATTAAATAAAAATTTCAATACGCTTTTTGTAACTATCAGCTTTTAAAGTCATATTTTAAAATTTGAATCCGAGAAATTTAAATTGCGATATGTACATACAAAATTACAACAGACATTTTTCCAAAACCAAAGTGTATTTTTGCTTGATTACATATTTAATAAACAAGAATATAACAATGGATCCTCAAATAAACTTTAACCTATAGAAAAGAAATCTTTGTAATAAAAATAGATTGGAAAGCAAACATTTACTGAAATTAAATTTCTGTACAAGTTTCAGTGTATGAAATTAAAAATTTTTGCTAGTGAAATTCATTCTTGGAAGAAATCGTTTCACTCTAAATTATAAAACAAAAATTTCAATGAGTTGATATCTTGTTTGCTCGTAATACGCCTAAGTGATACTCAATTTCATGCTATGGACTGGGAAGCATCTGAGGTATTATGAAATTATTAGAAATTATTAGATACGCTGCTACAGTTCTGACAAATGTTTGATTAACACAGTCTTTCCTATAATCAATTCAACATAAAAAAAAAAACATCGGAGTTAAATCCAGAGAGAATTCCATATAATTCTTTAGATGCTTTTCAATACATGTTATGAAATCGAGTATTGCTTGGATGTAAGGAGAGATATCGGAAGTTACGAACTTTAGTAACATTAAATCAAAAAATATATTTTTTTATCTGTCTTTTCTAATTGTTGTTTTTTTTACCTAATTTTGTAATGGATCCAATAATTTTTTATTTTAAGTTCTCAAAATATAAAACAAAAAGCAGTGTTCTGTATTCCTCCTTATATTTTAGCATAGTTTTAACTATATCATTTTGCTTTTTCATATCGAAAGATATATATTTACGATAAATATTTTTACATTGTAGCATAAGATTAAAATTCTCTACTCTCTTTTGAATTTCTTCTGTCCCAGCAAAAATTTACATAAAAGTTGGTTTACTATTTATCAGTAAGCACGCACGGAACTAATGTTTATGAGTAACATAAATTTCTTGCAAAAAAAGCGTAAAAAGTGTTGAAATAATTTTTGATAGCATTGTGATAAAATAAGAAAATATTTGGTACAATTTCACTTTATATTTTAAAATAGTATGCTAATAAGGTAATTTCAAAGCAGTTTTTGATGTAGGTGTTAAAGTTATTGCATATAGTACGTGTAACCAATAATAGTTTTAAATCGTTTTTGAAACTATGTTTTCATACCGAATTGAAAAAAAAAAAGAAGTAGCTTAAAGTAATTCTAAGCATGGCAGAAAGAAAAAAATGTGTGATCCAGAAAGGAAATGCGGTTTTGACTGAAGTTATTGCTTTTATTTTCTACAACTGTACCGCAGTGGATTCTGTTTTTAGACTTCGCAAATGTCTACTTCTAAAATATTAGGTCGTTTTGCTGAGAAAAACATCTTGTTTTTGTTCCGTTTTATAAAATCTTCACCATCTTTATATATAACTAAAATATTCAAAATTTAGTTGTCATAATTACTATATTGATGTTACTACAAAGCTTCATATGTTAATACGTTTATATTAAACTATAATATGTTACTATAATAATTGCTATAGACGAACATAATATTAAATATTAAACAATAAATTAACTAGATCATAAGCAATCAGGACATTAATTTAGGAGAAATAACACGTGGAAACTCTATAAGATCTGTATAAACAACATTAATATCATTTATATTTTTTTATAATAATATATTTTGATTTTATAATTTATACTATCAAAACAAAAGCTTTTTTTTTGAATATTTAGAAATATTTTATCTCTACAAAATGAAAGTAATTCGATATAAATGCAAATAAAAAGAACTATATTTTAAATCCACAGTTTTTCTGAATTACTAAAACATGCAATTTTACCATAATATTTTGAACTTTTTACCATATTTATTTGAGATTTTTTTCGTCATTCAATTTTATCTTATATATGTCTGAATCAAATAAATTATTTTTATATTATTAACTTCTTTTACACAAAAATTTTTATAAAGATTCATTTAGTTGTATTTTTCCTCTTTACCTTACATTCATCTATTCTCTGAATGCTGATTTCGAAAGACATAAACGCAAATCCTCCAATGTTTTAGCTATAAAAATTGAAAGAAAATCCATAAAAATTGAAAGAAAATCCATAAAAATTGAGAGCTATATATCAAGTTTTATGGATTACTGTAACATGAAATTTTACCTTAAAAATGTTTAAGTTTGATATATTTTATTTAAATAACTTATTGCTAATTACTGTAATTTTACTAAAATTTTATAATTTATTAGCATTTTTTGTCTCTCATCTTGCACTTCTAATGATTCTCGATCAATTTGCTTTGTATTTATCTTTCCCGTAAATTTAAATTGTTATTTTATTTAATTTTTTTGATTTTGGACCAGTTTTCAATTTTTACGAATCTTACTTATTTCTCAAGAAATAAATTCAAATCCTCGAATTTTTTAGCTATAAAAATTGAAAGAAAATCGATAAAAATTGAAAATAATGAGAGCTATATATCAAGTTTTAGGAATTACTATAGCATGAAGAAATTTTACTTTAAATATTTTTAAGTTTAATAATAAGTTAATTAAAAAAAATATATCAATTATTGTAATTTTACTGCTATTTTATAATTTCTTCTCATTTTTCAAATTTCATCTTTTACTTTTAATGATTTTCGATCAATTTGGTCTGTATTTTCTTTCACATAAATTTAAATTCTTCTTTAATTATGGGGCAGTTTTCAATTTCAACTAATCTTACATGTTTCACAACATCGTGAAATGCTCCTTTGGGATTTATGAACTCCAAAAACTAACAGTGACAAGTATGACTCAAAAAGTTGTATAGTTATAATGAGTGTGAGAGTATAATAAAATGTAGTGTACACTTTTCAGACATAACACAAACATTCATATCTTATTGGGAATCGTATTTTATATAAAAGCCATAGATTTCAGACATTAAGACATTTCCGATAGATTTTTACAGTTTAAAAATATAATAGTCTCAATAATAATTCACTAAATTGACCTCCTCTTAATACTAGGAGTTTCAAATACTCTTTTTATGCTCGTTTAAAAAAAAAAATTTAACCGATTTCGCAGATATTTTTCTTATTATTTTATTATATTTTTTTATTTTTGAAATTTTTAATTTGACTTCTACTTTGGTTTTTGAAGGGGTGGAATTTCCTTTATAACATGTGACTATCCTATGAATGTGTCATTGCGTTCTAAAAATCATTGAAGTAGGGCAATATATTTATGAGGGGAAAAACGCTTGGGTATTTCTAGTGTTAAAATAAAAGAAAATGGGGAAATTCATGATTCAAACATTGAAATTGTAACGATTTTGTTTTTGCAAGCAGACAGCGTGGCAGCATTAAATGTTCCTTACATAGGACAGCAACCCAGTGTTATACATACCACTTACTAGTAACTTTCTATTTTTGAAAATCTTGCGAAACAACGTTCAAGGTAGAGATTTCTAGGCAAAAACGAGCAACTATAAATTCCTTTTTTATTTCACTATTAAATCATGCAAGTGGGATATTATATGAAATAAATTTTCATTTACAATTTTGTGTGATCGTTGCTTTTTCATGATAAACAATTTTGTCTTGGATTTTAGTGTATCTTTTAATGTATTTATTTTGTGGTGGAAATGTTCGCTTATGAATCTGTTGTAGCGTATTCTCAAAAGGAGAAATCAGATCTTACTAATTCTTCTCATCCCGTATTATCTAATTCCAACAATTTATCTTCAAGAGTAACTATTTAAATATTTATTTAAGTATATAACATAAACAAGAATTAATATAAATTAATAAAAAATATACTTTAATTAAACAGTTAATACTGTTATCTTTTTGTATATTACATATAATAAAAGTTTCATTCTGGACTTAGTGGAACTTAATGGATAGTGTGTTGAGCTTCCGAATTGAAATAGTTATGTTTCAAAACACGACAAATGAGGGCGAACTAAAAATTCTTGTATCTATTTCAGTAATGAACACTGTAGATCTGAAAGTCCTTCTGTGGGCCTTGAGATGGTGTAAGGAGGGTATTGGTCCCCCCCAGATGTCGACGCTAGGGACGTGCGTTCTAAACTATATCACAAAGTGAGTGCGTTATAGCAACCATCTCCAGGGGTACATAGTCAAAGAGGGTAATTAGCTGAAATTTTTATCATTCCAATGGCAAGCAGCCTCAGGTTAAAATTCCTAATTGGAAAACAACATTTCAATATTCTTGTTCCTCGTTCATTTTCTTGGAAAATGTCGAAATTAAGATCCATAGAAGTAAGTCTCCCTTTTCTTATTTTAAGATTATAGGATATCTATATTTTGATGGTGTTAGAAGAAATCGGTGGAACTCTAAGTCAGTACATCTTTATTTGCTTCCAGGAAACTCCTACGAATGTAGACCAAGAGTTCGTAACCTTTTGTGTTTCACGAATTGTTCTGTAAATAAAGTTAAGTCCACGACCACTTCCCAAAATATAATCATCAGAAGTTAAAATAAAAGTAAAAAGCAACGCAATTCTATTAAACACAGCTAACAAAATAAAAATCATTATTCAGCAATATTGAATAATATAATATATCATATACTAGATAGAATACACTTTTAAGAAATACAACCACAGAGGTATACAATACATATATCTATATATACTGATACAACTACTACTGATGAGATACGAGTTACCTGATAGTTTGCAAGTCATACCGCATAGCAGTCCATACACAACAGGAATGAGATCTAATGAATTTCGTAGCGAATTATAACTGTAATGCTAGTTTGCAATTTAAAATAGTACACAGTAGAGGAAACCGAATAAGAAAAAAACCCATAAATTCAGTATTTGAGATGTATGAACAGTCCTTATTTTTGAACTGTTATACATTGAGTTTGCGTTGTATAAGGTTGAACTGAAAATAATAAGGAATTTAGATAGACAATTTTGAAATGAAAAAAGGAATATTTATTTTTTGCATATTTTTAATCCTTAATATGTTCACTATCATTTTCTATGACATTTAGTCATCTTTCTCGCAATTTTTTGATTCCATCTTGGAAGAACTTTTTAGGTTTTGCAGCAAAATAATCATTTAAAGAATTTTCGAGCTCCTGTTTATTACTGAAACTTTTGCCATCAAGAAAATGTTGAAGAGTCCTAAACAGATAATAATCTGATCGGGTTATGTCTGTACTATAAGACGGAAGTAGAAATTTCCATCCAATTTCCTTTAGCTTCTGTTGAGTCATTCGTGCGGTGTGAAGCCGAGCGTTATCTTGTTGAAGAATCCCACCCCGTCTATTGAGAAATGCAGGTCGTTTAGTGAATAAAGCCCGCTTTAAATTCTCTAACTGTCGACAGTAGATGTCTTAAGTGATAGTTCGGTTATTATCAAGCAGTTCAAAATAAACCACCTCTTCCATATCGCACCAGGGGGCCTGAATGGCCAAGCGCTCTGGCGCTCGGTACCACAGGTTTTGGGTTCGAGTCCCGGCGGTGCCATGGATGTTTGTAGTGGTTCGGAATCCACTTTAAACCGTAGGTCCCGGTCTAACACGATCGTAGAGCGTTGTGAGTGACATTAAAAATAAGGAAAAACTACTGTTCATATATATTGTGATTTTATAGTCTTTGTTGCTTCACATTCCCACATACCACTTCATTCATCATCATATCGCACCAAATGCAAAGTAAAACCTTCTTTGGGTGTATTCGGATTTTGAGTAGTGAGTAGGTTTTTTCTTTTCTTAACCATTGTATCTTTTGAGTAAATAAGCTTATATATATATATATATATATATATATACTCTACTCCATCACTATAAGCTTTAAAAAGGGATTAATATCATTTCTTGCTATTAGTGATGTGCAAACATTTACTCATTGCGTACTGTTTTGAGCTGCACTCTCATGTTGAATTGGAAACTCCTATCATTTTTAGGTGTTCCACTATTGTTGTTTGCGCTTTGTGAAGTCTGTCAACCAGTTCTCTACTTTTTATAGAGGGTTCGGACTCTACCAGTGCTTTCAAACCATCATTATCAACCGGAATTGGTATGTGTTATAGTAAACAAAATATAGTTCATTCAAATTTTCTTGTGTTTCACACACTCGTTAACTTCTCAAAATCTGTAAAAACCCCTTTCATCTTATAATAACGAAACAATTAACATTCAACCACTAAAGAACACTTCACCACTAAAAGTACAAAGTTAAGTTCTTTTCTTGTGTTTCTTTTTGATAATAAATATGAAAAAAAAAATGAAGTCAGTTTTTAATGTTGAAACAGCAGATGTTTAATATTTAATGGGCACTGCTATATGTTGCAATTCCAGAAATCAATGGAAAAGGAAATGCATTTTTTTTAGATATGATGTGTAATTGCCATGCTCAGTCAGATGAAAAAGAATGCATCATTTCTTTTTCTTTTTATCAGTAATCACACCTACAGTTTTCACAAAGAAAGAACTGATTTTTTTTTTCGTGACAGAAGCTATTAAACGTGATGTTGGTATTTCAGTGAAAATACAATTGCACTATAAAAATACGTAACGATGAAACTGTTGAACTCTGAGTCATACTGCACACAGAGTCATCCAACGCTTGTATCATGAAATTTTTCTGCCTCTTTCTAAAAGACTTTAAATACATCGTTATTTCTTCATCGGTTTCAAAGTTAACCAGTTTTTATAGCAATTTCAAACTGCATCTAAAATGATTTCGTTATTTCACCAATTAGTTTAGTAATTAAAGTATTAATGAAATTATATAAACATCCAACTCTTATTTTTTTTTTAAATCAAAAACTTTTTTTGGCTTCAAGCTATATAAGCATAATAAAACACAAAAAATGAACTGTCTTAGAATTAATTTGTCACTAAACATGTATCAACTCGTAAATAAGAAACTTACTTTAATAGCTTTTTATAAATCTATTGACTTTGACTTTCAAAATTCAGTTTAAATTTGCTATTAACTTAAAAGAATACACTATTTTTTTCTTACTTGCATTTGACAATATTCTATGATAAATGAACTGTAGAACCTGAAGATTCAATGTACTCTCAATAAAAAAAATATATAATCAAAATTTATTAGCTCAACTACTAATACATGACAAGGTTAAGTATGATGATGCAAAATTGAATTTAAATAAAGTTAATGTAATACATTAATATTTATAAAAGTAAATATAAAAGCATAAATGAAGGTGAAATTTAGCTATAAATGAATAATTTTTGTTCATAAAAAGGGATTTTACATTGACAAACGATGTTTTGGGCCTGAATGGCCGAGTGACTAGCGCTCTGGCGTTCGGTACCACAGGTTTCGGGTTCGAATCCCTACGGTGCCATGGATGTTTGTAGTGGTTCGGAATCCACTTTAAGCTGTAGGTCCCGTTCTCATATGACTGTTGAGCGTTGGGCGCAGAGCTGACAACTCTAACCCGTAAAAAAGACAAAACATCTCTCGTCTCGAAATCTACCAGTAGGTAGACGGCCTTGGTCCACACTGGGCTGTTGTGCCATTGATGATGAACGATGTTTTAAAATTTTAATATTTGTACCACCCCATTTCACTATACATATTTTCAAATATTTAACATCACATTTTTGTCTCTTTACCTTTGCAATTGAAATAAATAAATGAAGCTTATCCTGCATAAAATATTTAAAGTAAAAACATCTTAAAATCTTTTTATATTTATTTTATCTTGTTTCCAAAACTGATAGAGTATCGAAAAATATCATTGTCTTGTAAATTTGTACGGAAGTCGATTCGTCGAGTTGATAAACTGATGCGAATTGAGTAGGTGGGGCAGTAGGGTAGGGTGTGGAAACAATGCGACACGGTGATCGACAAGGACGCATGCTATCAGACACTTTTCAAGTGTTGGCAGTATGTTATCACAGTAAAACACTCTTGAGGACACCTCACCTGCTTTAGGTGGGATAGTTTTTGTGATAGGTTTTGAGCTTAAAAATAGATGCTTATTCAAAACAGAAGCCGCGAAAAAAAAAAAAGCTTAAGTTTTTTTGTGTGGCAGATGCTTAGCATTTTACTCGGTGTACTATAAACACCGAAATATAACAACTATGAAGAAATGTGAGTATATTTTTATTGAATCTGATAGGATTGCATCAATTTTCAAAGTATTACTTGCATAAGTTGAAAATAATTTACTTTCAGTTTGTTAGAAATAACGAAAGTCGAATTTTATTTTAATGCAAAAACCATTTAAACAATTTTTAGTAAGTATAAGTGAATAAACATAATTCAAAGGATTCCATAATATTATGAGTATTGTTTTGGGGAGCAGTGTTTTTCGTGTGCTTGACCACTTTAATTTTTTTTTAGTTCTTTCACGATTATTTTATACATAATATTTATTTAAATTTCTTTCATGAGCTAATAATTATATAATTAAATAATGTAAAATTAGTCTAAAAGATCGTCTTGTGAAAGCAAAGATAAATTTATTTCAAAGTGAAAGTGAAATTTTTCCAAGAAAAGAAAATCGTTTTGAATTCTACAGGTTTTTTTTTTTTTTTTTTTTTGTTTTTTAAGATTGCTGTGATACGTTTTGTTCTTACATTAAGTTATAAATTTTATGGGCAACCTGTATATTGGCCCAGCCTACATGAGCAATAATTATTATTACCATGAGAAAAATAAAATATTACCTTGAGCAATATATTATTTGTCTATTTGCTGTTTGATAGTTTTCATTATTATATAAAAATGTTTATTTTTCGTTATTATTATTATTTAATTCGTTATTACACATGTTTATTTTTTTATTTCTAAACGAGTTTTGTAATAAATAGTTCAAATTTATTATTTTTTTCATTTAGTATAATCATTTACATGTACTGAAGAAGTTAACGTGATTGTGGTACTAGCTGAATTTCACAAAACAATTTGCATTATAACTATTATAACTATCATATTTTATTATTTGAAATACTGATGATCATGAAATGAACTATAAGATAATTGATTCGCAGTGGCTAATTTTTATGAACAATATTGATAATGATACGGAATATATAATTAATGGATTTTTCCTCTGAACAATTACGACAAAATTTGTTGTATTATTAACAATAATAAAAGGTAAAATAATATTCAGTATTCCAAAGTCACCCAAATAAACTAACAAATATGTTTACCTTTTTTTTTTCTTTTTCTATCAAAAATATTTTTTAATGAAAGTTATGATATAGTCCAATTTAACAACGAAAAGTTGTTTTGCAGTACTTTTTAATTGTAAAATTCTGATATATATTCCAAGTAAATATTGTAACATCTTCTTTTTACTTTCAATTTCAGAAATTAATTATTTTTTGTTTGGTAAATGAAAGACACTCAAAGTGCATTCCCAAAATTAAAATTCTTTCTTTTTCACTCTCTCAAAGAAAAGCATTATTAGAAAAGCCGAATCAAAACCTTCTGCCTGTTTCGAATCGTCAGCTGAATCGTTCGAACTCATAAATAAAGAACCATATTTACCCAGACATTCCGAATCTCCGTATGAATGAACGCCTCCAACTCAAATTTACTCACTCACTCTTGAACCAAAATAAAAATTACAAAAAAATCTGCAAGGGTTGCCAAGTTCCAGCTTTACGATGCAGATTTTTTTTTTTTCTTTTGTTTCATAGCTATTATTCTTTTTTTTTTTTTTTTAATCTTTTCATCTCGGACTAATCTGCCAAACTCAGGGACAGAACAGCTGTTACTTAGGAATACAAATTATGCAAGGAAAACTCCCTACGTAAGGGAATTTTTTGTATTTCTTTCCGAAGGTCGAAAAAAACATATCAGACGCCGGCATGAGTCGTGTATTCAAATCACTCTGACTTGAGTAGAAAATCAATTTGTGAAAGCACGCAACTGTCATTTTCTCGGAATGTTTTTTTTAATTTACTATGTCAAAACTGATTGTTGATGTTGATGAATCTCGTATTATCTTCCGTCTTTATAACTAGGGTTCGTATCTTTATTTTGTTATTTATTATCATCAGAATTTTCATAAATGAGTTAAGCACTAAGAAATGTCTTTTTAGTGATATTAATATGGTCGGTATCATCGGTATAAATAGATGTCGATTTGCATATGTCAATTTAAACAATGAATAATTCATAATTTGAGAATAATTTTTTTAAATTTATAGCATGGAACGGTGTCAAATTCTTGTTGTGTTAATTTTAAGATAATTGTATAGTTATCTGTTATAGTTTTTCAATGAGGGCTGTTATTGGCATTCCTTTTTATTGTCGTACTGTTGTTATTTTTTTATTTGGAAACGCTCTTAACTAATAGCTCAATCTTCGAATTATTTTACATGCTTCTCCTGCTTTTCTCTGGGGCATGAATGGCCGAGTGTCTAGCTCTGTGGCGCTCGGTACCACAGGTTCCGGTTCGAGTCCCAGTGGTGCCATGGATGTTTGTAGTGGTTCGAATCCACTTTAAGTCGTAAGTCTCTGTCGGTGCCACAAGTTTCGGGTTCGGCGGTATCATGGATGTTTACAGTGGTTCGGAATACATTTTAAGTCGTTGGTCCCGGTCTCATATGATTATAAGAGCGTCACGGAGCCAAGTCAGACTTCCACCTTCGGGTGCTTCATCACAACAGAAGTTGCCCTCTTTTCCTCCATTTATGAGTAGATTATTCATGGGATATCCGCCTCGCGCTGCAGGACACTGAGGATTAGTCATAACACACCCCTGCTTTTCTTTTTTTATATTCCAAAACTTTCATAATTGTAATCACGGTTTTATATCATGTGTTCATTGAGTTTTTAAATTTCTCATTCTGTATGAATGACATGTCCTCTTATAAAATTTACAGATAAAAATTTTGCTTTAAATGGTTTTATCGTTTAAATATTTTTTGAGTGCTATAGTAATTATATTTCTGCTTATGATAGTAAGTTACATATATGTATATATATATATATGTATATTCATGTATACCTGAGGCGTTTTATATAAATAAGGCTTTCAGAACTACGGCCCACAGGCCAAATAAGGGCTGAAAATATGTAATGAAATATGAATACGTAAGACCCTTATTTTAATATTTAATAATAAATAGTGTTTCTATTAGAAAAGAAAAATTACTCGCTCATATAAACCCGTTCTAATACACTCATGTCCATAAATTAAGGATAATTCAGAATCACACAGAAATTGAACTCTAAAATAAAAATTTCACCTGTAGAATTATCACACACATCTTGAAGAAGAATATGCAAATTACAGGAAACCACCCGATGGCGCGGATAGTACGTCACAATGACGAGAGTGTAAGAGAGGGGTATATAAGGAATGGTGGCAAAGAAGTAAAATTGTTCACAAGCGCTTTAAAAAGCCTTTCAGTGCAATAACCGCATAGTTATGGCACAAAGGAAGCATTTGGATGATTTTTTACGTGGTAGAATTATCGGACGACTGGAATGTGGACGTACCCAGCTGGAAGTATCCGAGGAACTTGGAATCGCCCAGAGTGTCATCTCCAGGCTTTGGCAACGATTCCAAGATGATGGTAATGGGAGTAGATGTTACAGCACAGGTCGCCCCCGAGTTACAACGCCGAATGAGGACCAGTATTTAGCAGTTACTGCCAAAAGAAGCAGACGGAACACAGCATCAGACCTGTCTCGTCAGCTCTCTTCAGCTACCGGTACGACAGTTTCAAGGCAGACCGTGTACAGACGCTTAGGGCACATTGGTCTATATGCTCGTAGGCCTGCCAGATGTGTTCCACTTACCGCAACTCACTGTCGCCTGCGATTAACCTGGAGTAGAGAGCATGCATTGTGGACACCGCAACAGTGGTCTTGTGTGATGTTTTCCGACGAGTCCAGGTTTAGTTTGCAGTCTGATTCTCGCCGGACTTTCACATGGAAAGCGCCCGGTGCCCGTTACCACCAAAAGAACAAAATTGAACGACACCGTTACGGTGGTGCAGGATGGCTCGTTTGGGGATGAATTATTCTTGGTTCCAGAACTGACCTGCATGTTCAGAGTGTAACGATGACAGGTCACATCTATCGGGATGTAATTCTGGAACAACATGTACGTTTGTTTCGGGGCGCCATGGGTGCTGAATTTCTGTTTATGGAGGACAATGCCCGTCCTCACCGTGCAAACATTGTAGACGAATGCCTTCAATTGGAGGATATCACCCGTATGGAATGGCCAGCATACTCACCGGACTTGAATCCAATAGAGCATGTGTGAGATATGCTTGGCCGACGAATTGCAGCCCGTCAACCCCTCCCACCTGTCAACCGGAACTTCGGAGGGCATTGCTTGATGAGTGGTGTAATATTCCCCAAGATCAGATTGATAATTTGATACTCAGCATGCCTAGGCGTTGTAAGGCCTGTATTGCATCGTCCGGGAGACATACTCCATACTAACCATCATACTAACCATGTTATACTGTTTTTTGTAAATAGATTCTTTTTTTGAAATTTGCTCCAGGGAGTAAAAATCGCAATTTTTATTAATTATGTCAAACATATAGCATCTTTTTGCTCTTTACCTTTTTGTTTAATAAATAAACTTTTACAAATAAGTCAAATTTGTTTTGCTTCTGACTCTTTCTTTGCCTGAACTTCATTATCCTTAATTTATGGACATGAGTGTAGAATAGAATTAAATAATTAATAGTAATAAGTTATAATTTTTAGTAATAAGTTATGAGATTTATGATGTAGCTGTGCTTTTCCGGTGATAATTATAGTTCTGAATCAAGTTTACTAGTCCCAATTTATTAAAAAAGACAACAGATACTTTTGTTTAATTTCATGTGCAATATTTTTAATATGTTTCCTTTTTTGTGGTTTCTGTTTAACATCTGTGGGCTTCATGTTCCACTGATGTATGTGACAGACGTAGACAGAAGGAATTTAAAGAGTAACTGTCATCCATTTACTAATCTTATGGTAGAAAACCCAGAAAACTCACACCAACTTGATTATCGATGCAAGAGGCTTTAAACGTGTTTTCACAGTCGCCAATGAGTTCGTTCCCTCCTCGTTTCTAAAAGCATTAACTGCACCGGACTCCAAACCTGAAACCTCATGTGTGCTCGCCAAGCAGGTTGCCACTGGGCCACGAATCGAATTATATTTCCTTTTTGAAACAAGTGTTTTCTCAAGTGTACAAATGGACAAAAAAAATGTTTTTAGAAATAGTAAATGATGTAGTTGTGCCTATCCACTGATAATTATAATTCTGGGACAAAATGGACAAAAAAGTTGTACATTTTGCAATTGATTGAATTAAATTAGTAGAAAATGTGTACAAAACCTTGCAATATATATATATATCGTCAATTACCTCGTGATTCAAATATCACTAAATTCAATACCTACCTAAATGGAATATCGAATCGAATATACCTACCTGATATGAATGTAAATTGACGTGTATACTGGTGTATCATCTTTACGAAAGGCGTTTCATTTTCAGTGCATATTATGCATTATATTATTGCATATACCTATTGTCCCATTTTAATAAAACTTGAAATAAATGGATTTTATTATAAGATACGGTTTGTTTCTATACTGTGGCCCACCCTCCTTGGAAAACAGGTTTGAATTTAAATGAAAGCTTTGAAGGGAGTATTTGAAACTTCATTCACAATTTTTTTTTTTAATTTTTCATTGTTGAAATACAGAAGTTGTATTGGAAAATTATTTGACCTTCAGTTAAATGGGAAAATTACAGTTCAAATTACATCTAAACAAATATTTTAAGTTAAGAAAAATAATTGTCAAATTTCTTATACTTGTTTAGTTAGATTTTTATAATTATAAAAGAATTTGAAAAGGAAAAATGAAACTCTTACCTTTAAAAATTGCGTGAAAAATTTGATTTAAAGTAATTTTTCAATAATTTTATACCTATGGACTCCGCTGGCGGCACCATGGTAGACACAGACTCAAAAACGAGGGAACTTGATGGTATTTGTGATGTTCATCATCTTTCTTGTTTGCCATACTACCTGGTGGGAGTTTTCTGGGTTTTTCTCCCATAAGATACGTAAATGTGGGGTAGTTTCCTCTGAAAGTTCTCCCGGAAGGCACTGCTCTCATTCTTCAGTGACTTCGGTCATTGAGAATTAGTCACAACAGCATATCTATTGACATTTTCTGTTCAGTTCAATAAAATAGAAGAAGGCCAAGATATTCAATGATCAGTATGCTATGAATTCATATTTGGAACAAAATATGAATATTATTGTGATATTTCTTTCAAAAGAAATGGCATTGATAATGTAACAGTTTTTTTTTTTTTTTTTTTTTTTTTTTTTTTTTTTGATAATTTCATATTTACTGGATCTCTGGCAAAAGTTTGTACATTATAAAAAACTATTTGTTCTTCTATTTAAAATAATTTTTAATCTGATTGTTTTTTAACTGCGTTGATATTTTCGTTTATTTATGTTTAATTATAGAACAACGTTCAACTGTTTTTATTCTATTGTCCAAAGTTAGCACCTGTTTCAGTCGCTATTCCTCACAAGCGTAAAAATAGACTGAAATGCAAATCGTGAATCAGTCACATCGTTTTTGATGACATTTAAACTCTTTCCGAGAACTTTGAAAGAGTTTGTCTTGGTTTTTTTTAAGCAATTGCATTTAAAGTTAATGCACTCAGAATTAAAAATATGTTTCTACATCAATTTATAACCCTCTTTCCTTCTCAAAGTATTGCAACTATAGAAAAACATTTTTTAAATCTTCAGAACAAAAAAATTACTGACTTGTATTTCACCTGGCCAAGATTTAAATTTAAGTTGGGTTTTGTTTTTAGGTTCTCAATATGAGCAGAATCGCTTTTTACAAATAAGATATCATCAACAACCAATTGAATAGTTCTTTTTCCATTTCTAAGTTATCCGTTTAAGCTTCTAGCTGCGATGTTCTGTTCAAAAGAAGTGGTGTTGATAATAAAGTAATGTTTCGACTATTTGATATTTTCAGGATTTGAAAATTTTGGATTAGGAAGATATATATATTATCTAAAAACAAAATTATTCGATGTTTCATTAAAAATATTAATTTTCTTAAAACAGAATTGTCCTTCATTAAAAGCATTCATTTCCAATAAAGTTCTCGTCTTTTTGTGTTTAATCACAGAAAAACCAATTATTTTTTTTTCTTGCTTTATTCAAGTTTTCCTCATATTTTATATCAATTTATGACAAAAAATGATATTGTAGATTATAAGCAATTAGCTAATATCTGTACTTTTATCTCTGATGTATTTCTATTGTTTCAACATTATTAGATTTTTATTTTTTCAATCTAAATTTAAAGCATGTAAAAATGTACAATAAATTATCAGATAAAATAGAAAGATAATTTAAAAAGTGCTTGGATTCATCAAATTTCACAAGCAAAATAAAAATTCTAATGCATGTATCAGACAATTCTTTTAAATTGAAAAAAATTATCAATAACAATAATTGAATTCTTAAACCTTCTTGATAAAAGAAAATATTCTCATAAATAGAGACTGTATCTGAATTACTTTGATCTTTATATATCAACAAATAATCAATCAAATATTGGTTTCAAAATTTTCAAATGAATCTTTTTAATACTGCTCAATCTGTAAATCTTTCAATTTCAAGCCCATTTTTTTAAAATAAATTATCTTAATCTTTCTATATAAATATAAAAATTATAAGTGTATAAAGTGTATAAAAATAGCATGACAAATTTCAAGATTTTTATGCTATTTGCTGGATTTCTGTTACTTTCCGTTACAGTAACTGTAGAAAATTTTTCAACAGAGCCAACTTATAATAAAAAAACACATTTTTTTTTATTTATTTCTAAACAGGGCGCATTTTGTGGAAACATTTATCTGAAGTTTCAAAAATTATTTAAACTTTCAAGTAATTGCCAAGCTATTTATAAAGTAGTATTTAAAAGTTAAATAAATCCTGAAACAAACGAAATTTAAAGCGTAAAAATATTCGTACAGGCGAAAAATTCAAATTTATTGCCGTGATTTAAAACTATTTTACACATGAATGTGTAAATGGTTTTAGACGCTTTTCAGAATATATGCTTAAATAAAAGTTCAATTTGAAATTTATGTTTTTGAAGTGTTACTCTGAGAAATGGGAACGAAAAATTTGGAGACTTCTATTTCCAGAAGGAAACCAAACAAAATTTCGATTTTGATTGGTACACCTCATTCTATCATACAGCTAACAATTAAGCAATTTTATACTTTTTTAACATTACTTAACAAGTAAGTAGGGATCGAATATCGCTCTTTAGCTTTTATAATCATCCGTTCATTGTTAATCAATTTTTTAAAAAAGTTTTTAAGATTAGTGCTCCTAAAATTGCAGTTCAGCTGCAGAATTCTGTAGTTCCACGGCCTAATTTACTAGAAGAAAATATTTCGTGACCGAGAAGAATCATAAACTAAACTTCATCTGCATCATCATCATCCTCTTTGGCGGAACAACCCCATGGTGGATCAAGGTCGTCAGACTACTGGCAGATTTCGAGACAGGAAATGTTTTCTTTTAAGGGGTAGAGTTGTCAGCCCTACACTCAAATGATCATATAAGACCGAAACTTATAGTTTAAAGTGGATTCCGAACCACTACAAATATCCATGGCACCGAGTGCCAGAGCGCTAGTCAGTCTGCCATCAGGACCCAAACTAGGCTTAGCTTTTTGCAAAAATGAAATAAAAATCTACACCATCATTTTGAAATTTTAGAAAAATATTATCTTCTCGCATGACAGTTGGTTATATCTGTTGAAGCGAAAAAGATGTAGAGAAAGCCAAATAATAGCATAAATTTATTCTACAATCGCCGAATATCAACCCCAATGAGGATTCCTAGTATGTTAAAAAGATAATATTTACCAAAAATTATCTAAAAATCCTCTTTAAGAAAAATGGAATTCTATTTCGAATTTAATTACTTCAAAATGGGTCGAATCCATGCCATGAGGACTGCAGGCTGTTATGAAATCCAAAAGATATCTAACGAAGTAATAATTATAAATTATTTGTAACAAAACTTGTAAATTAGGGCCTGCTGGCCGAGTGACTAGCGCTCTGGCGCTCGGTGCTGCGGGTTCGAGTCCCGACGGTGCCATGCATGCTTGTAGTGGTTCGAATCCACCACTTAAACCCGCGGTCTAATAGGATCGTAGAGCATTGTGGGGGTAGTGTTACTTGCGTCCGGATCATATCTTCAAGCTACTTGTGCCCCCTGGGTAGTGCTAAATGAGTACCAGTATTCGTCGGTGCAGCTCACAGGAAATGGCCAATACGACCCAGTCCTCGGCGTAATTGAAAAAAATTTGTAAATTATTTTGACTGCATGAATATTTTTTGCACTGTTAGAAAAACAGTTAATTTTTTTGTTCTAAATATAAGTACGATTTATTTGTTTTAATTAAAATAAAATGTAATAATATATATATATTAGTTTTGTATAAAAATTTTACTTCAAGTTTTAAAATTTTAGATGAAATTTCAATCCTTGATCCTTCAATTTTAATGGATAAAATTTTCAATTTTTCAATCGATCTTCAATTTGATCGAAGAAATTTCAATCCTTCAATTTCAAGATGAAATTTTTAAATACAAATAAAGATGTATGAATACTTTCTATTCTCATTGCATATAATTTGTACTTTATTTTCTTTCAAGAGCGATTTTAGATTTCTCATGTTGGCTTGACAAATACATAAGAAAAAAATGTTAGGCTGATAAATTTCAATAAACGCGTTTTTTTTTTACTTACTACTAAAAATATTTCAACATTTGTTCAAATTTTTATATGAAATTCATTTGCTACGTTCATAAGCTCTTCTGCTTTTTAAAGGTTGCTGCTCAAATTTTTTTATTAATAAGACCGATTGTTGAAGGTTAGTGATTTATATTCGAAAATTGATATTCCAATTTGTTTTAAACGTTTACGATGTGTCGAGCGAGTGAAGTTTGGGTTTTTGCCAGAAGTTGATGAATATGTGTCAACGACGAAATGATGATTAGTGAAGCATTGTATGTTCATTGCATCTCTTAAACACAAGAGTGATTTAAAACTATTAGTGACAATGCGCTCAAATCTCTAAAAAACTAAGAAAAATTATTTTCTACTGTCAGCATAGATGATCAAAATTGAAAAATATCCAATAACAATAAAAAAATTAAAAATTTGACCCACCATCTCAATTTTATTTAATTTATTGAAAAACAAAATCAATATGATTATGACGTATGATCTATTGTTCATTATAATTAATATTATACTTTTATGGTAAAGTAACTGACCACTGTTGTAATTTCAGTAATTCAAACCGACAATAAATCTATATTTGCAGGATGTAGACAAAATTGTCCGCCTTACTGTAATGGTAATATATAATTAATATTTGGGAAAGGGCGAAAACTTAAATAACTCATACAAGATCTAATGCATAATGATTCAAAGTATTTATGTATAATTAATGTATTCTTCAATATCTTTCTAATTATTTATGTGGATTATATATCACTACATTACATATTGTAACGAATAATATTGAAATTTGTAATAAACTAATATTTTTCCATGATCTGGAATTTGGTCATTCACATCTAATATAGCAGGTACGGAGCAAATTCAGCGTTTTCTAAGCAACACCATAGGAGGCCAATTGCATTATGCTCATTAGAGGGGGAAAAGGGGAGACCAAGATCTTTTAAGGATATTAGGTTCACAGTTGTATGATTGGTTTGGTTTGGTCAACGGTCATTTTTTGCACACTCTAGATTAATTAGACCGGAACCTACAGCTAATTTGGATTCCGAACCACTAGTCACCGCCAGGATTCGAACCTGAAGCTTGTGGTACCAAAAGCCAGAGCGCTAGTCAATTAGCCACCAAGCCGCACCACATTAGTATGAGGCAAAAAGAAAATAAAACCTTATTCAATCAGCTCGACGACGAAGGAGCATTTTTCATTTATTCGTATACTATTTTAGATGGCTCTGATTAAATTGATAGGAATCGAACCCGTAATTTTTTCCTCCAAAGTACCACGATCAAACTCTTGTAGACGCTGTAACAGATAAGGTCACGATATGGCCTAATATACTGGTACTAATTATAACAAAATAACAAAGTCATCGTTTTTAATGATTTATTAAAAGAAAGTAAACTAGACAAGGATTCTAAAATAAGATGATAGATATTAGTTTTCTGCATAAAATGCAATGATGCATTTTTTATGAATGTTATTTACAATTTAGTGGTTTTATTTTAGGAATGTATTGGTTTTACGGTTAATGATATAAAATTTACCAAGAAAAATGTATGTTGCATAATCTATTTATTTCAACATTCCTTCCTTTATTTGAAGTCGCTTTCAAGACTCGCTCCATTCAATTAAAGTGAATATTTCAATTTAAAATTTATTAAATTTACAAATTTACAAAAAAAAAAAAAAAGATGTGAATAAAAGCACTGAAACAAAAACTTCATTAACCTTAGAAAATAACATATCCTGTGCTAAAATTAACCACACGCGCAATTAGTCAAATGACACATTGCTTTCTGAGGTTATAATGATCCAGTACCCGAGTCCATTACTCAGTTAAAACTTGAATGTCCAGCTGTTTTTGAACTGATAATTTCCGTTCATTATTAGCCGCTGTAGATACTTAGGTAGGCAGTGTTAGTGTAGCAATCATATTAAAGTGCGTTGATTGAAGAAGGTCGATTAACTCACGTCTCTGAAATTCGTATTATTCTTTTCTCTTTACTGTCACTAGTCACTACTGTCTAATTTGATTACAAAGGAAATGTTTAGTTACATGTAAGTGATAGTTTGATGCTTTGGCAACAGTCCATTTAGTAAGAAAATATTGGCAACATTTCAACAAATAAAGAAAAGAGTTAAATGATGATCCTTCTGTTGTTTAAAACGTACAATAATCGAACTTCGACTCGACTGCTTATAAGCCCTCACATAAAAACAGAAGCAAATAATAGGTAAGGAAATTAAGAATTCAGAAAATAATTCATAAAGTAAATAAGTTCATAAAGTGTTTTAGAAAGAATATTAACAATTAAATTGTAAGTTGTTTTTAAATTTTTATGTATATTTATTAATAATAAGTAATATAAAAATTTTTTTGTAAGTCAATTCCTATTTTTTTTCACTATATTGCAGTAGTCCTTCACAAATAAAGTTGAAATTTTCCTCTTACATCTGGCGCCTTCTATTATTAGATACATACAACTTAAATCTAAAAAAAAAAACTGAAATTAATTAAATTTAATTAATGAATTAATATTTGAAAAAACTGTATTAACATCAGTGTCATTCACTACAACTTCAAAAAAATGTATTTAAACTTGAGTGGATGAATAAAAAGTATTTTATTAACAATTGAAAATTTGAACAAGATATATATATAGGAAGAGTGTGGGCTAATAGTAGGAATTGAAAGTGTTCTATACAGATGCAATCCAGGAACTACGAGTTTTGTTTTATTGCGTGAACTAGTTGAAGTCCTTATTAAAAGGGTTCGATTTAAATGAATATTTAAATTTAAAATGTATTAAATTTATAAATTTACAAAAAATAAATGTGAATAAAAGCACTGAAATAAAAACTGCAATAACCTTAGAAAATAACAAACCCTGTGCCAAATTAACCACACGCGCAATCAGTCAAATGACACACTGCTCTCTGAGGTTATAATTATCCTGTGCCCGCAATCCAAAATTGAATGACCAGCTGTTTTTGAACACTTAGATAAAACTGATAATTTCCGTACATAATTAACCGCTGTAGATACTTAGCGTAGGTATTGCTAGCGTAGCAATCATTCTAAAGTGCGTTGAATAAAGAAGGTCGATTAACTCACGGCGCTGAAATCCGTAATTTTCTTTTCTCTTTACTGTCACTAGTCAGTACTGTCTAATTTGATTACAAAGGAAATGTTTATTTACATGTAAGAGAGAGTTTGATGGTTTGGCAACAGTCCATTCAATAAGAAAATATAAAACTTCTTGGCAACAGTACAACAAATAAAGAAAACAGTTAAACTATAATCGTTCAGTTCTTTTTAAAATGCGAAATAATCCGAATTTCGACTCGACTGCTTATAAGCCCTCCCATAAAAACAACCAAATAATAGGTATGTAAATTAAGAATTCAAAAAATTATTCATAAAGTAAATAAGTTCATAGTTTTTAGGAAGAATATTAACAATTAAATTTAAGATGCCTTTAAATTTTTAAACTTTGTATTTTTTTTCGTGAACAATGTTCCTTAGAAATGCATTCTAAGAACTGTGAGTTTTATTATTGTGTGAATTATGTAGATGAAGTCATTAAAAGGTTCACGACATTTTTAGAAAAATGTTAAAAGAAATTAATTTTTATCTGCTGATAATTCATGATCAGTAATTTGGCACTGCAATTGTATTTTAATAATTAGATATTCTAGAAAATTGGTGTTTATAATTTGTCTTAAAATGTATACGTAAATACTTCCAAAAGCAGCTAAACGGACTGAGAGTAGGATTTTATTATATTACTCCTGACTTTCATATCACATTCTTTAAATCATTCTGAACATAATTTTCCTTTATTTGTCCTGAAATTATCAGTCAGCAAGTGAGAAGTATATTTTTAAGTCACATTAAATTTAACTGCGTTAAGTTTAATGATTCAAAATGAATGATTAAAAATTTTTAGAATCATTAAAAATTTTTGTAAAGAATTAAGGAGGAATCATTAACAAATTTTAATGATTCTTGAGATTCACAAATAAATATGACTTTATGTTAATTAACAGATTAACTTTTTTTCGCAATATTAAAAAAATTAAATAGCAATGTATTCAATTCAATTTTGCTATTGGATCTAATTTTATCAACACTCATAGAATCTAATGATTAATATAAGAAATTCTCTATTCATGAATCATGGTCATGATTTTTTTTAATTTAGAATATTAAAATTTGCATGGATAATTTTCTGTTATACTTTGAACTATTCGAATGATTCCAATGAAATTGAGAACGAATTCACATGTTGAAATGGGCAGATATCCATGTATCTATTTAGCACATTGAAATTCTTGAATAAAATTTTACACTACTTTCGAATGTTGGAACTTTATACTAGAAGAATATACGTTTGTCACCTGATAAAATTCTAAGTATCCTTATTGTTATGTTTTTTAATGAGTTTTGCGCTAAATTTTCGTTTCCTTTTAGAAGTTCCGAACAGAATTCTAAAATGAAACAAAAAAAAAAAGAATCGGAAATTTATTCAAGAATTCGCAGAAATTCTAAGTTTTAATACAGAACAATCTCCAAATTCTTTTTTCTTTGCAATGTTCAGAAACTTGTCAAATATTTGCTAATCAGAACGCTAATTCATAAATTTCTTCTATTCATAAATTTTTATTTCAAAATAATGAAAAAGCTATATCCAATAGCATTAAATATTTGTGTATTTCTAATGAAACTAAAATGCTCGTATGTTTCAACTAAAGAATTTATTCTCCTTGATATTGAATATATTGAATTTTATTTTCATATTCTTATTTTCCGGCATTTTATTATGTTATGACAAACGTTATTAAACATACAGTGTATACAGTGAAATATAATCAGATGTCCACGAATCCTTTGAGAATGCATGGGCTTGGTTGAAGAGGTCTAGGACCTCTAATTAAATTTAGTATTTTTCATATGAATGCATGCAATAATTTCTAAAATCTGTTGTATCTGTGACTATCAATATAACAACGATTTCATTCCGAATAAATTTCATTATCCGTATCGATAAGTTTTTGATAATTAAATTTTGATTTATACTATACATAATTAAATACATTACATAGTAATGCTTTAAGAGAAAATGCACATATATTATTATTTTCATATATTTTTAATGACTAAATTACTTGTATTTTATTTTATACATTTAAAAAATATTTTGCAAAAATGTTCGTGAAACAAAAAACGGTTTAATAACCCTGGTGTAGAAAATTAATAAGGATCAATTTTCACTTCCAAGTCTTCTATTTCAAGTTTAGGTGCAACCTTTTTCCTGAAAATGTTGATAAACTAGTTGTAGGAATTCATTGAACTATTTTACATTTTACGATATTATACGGTAAGTTTCGAATTCTTTATTAATGTACAAGGTTTTCAAAAGAAAATATAATTAATCGAATCTGCAAAAGGAAAACAAATCTATCGATCATTCTAATTCTTTTCCTCCTTGGAAAAAGTTTCATGCAGAACTTTGAATTATCAATTAATCTTGAAAAAGAAAGTTTACATATAAATACCCCGCAATAATAAATAATCATTATTCAAATATACCGGATGTTATTTGTATGCATAATGCCTTATTTTGTAAAACAGGTTTTGTGTCAAGTGTTCGGCCCTCATCATTCAGAATCGTAAAAAAAAAAAAAAAAAATGATTACTTTTGTGAATATTATGCGATATCTTGAGTTCCAAATCTCCAATAACATCTTTAACCTAGAACTGATGCACGTGAAGCTTAATTACAATGCATAACACATTACTTAGCAAATGATAATAAATTGTTTTTAGAAAGGTTTGCTTTTTGAAGACATGGAAGTTTAAAATTGCGCATGATAATGTTCAGTTTTCCTCTCTATGAATTTGAGTTGTTTACTATAAAAACTGTCTTAAAATATTTGAGCTAAAGAAATTTTGAAGGCCCATTTATGAAATAAAGTCATGTTTATTAATTATCTGTTAAAAGGCGGGTTTTCATTATTCTGTTTTATTTTGTATTTCGTCTATTCTATTAAAAATAACATCAAACTGTTTTGGGACATTTAAAAACTGTTTGCCAAGTTATTTAGTTTTATTAAAAATCGTGTTGTATATAAACTAAAATGATTGATATTTACTTTCTTCATAAAATGTAAGAGGGTTAAGATTTTACGTTAATTTACGTATAATTTTTAGATAATTATTTTTATGTTGCATAGTTTTAATTAAAACTCACTTCGATATATAGAATTTATTTTATTATCCCTGCAAATATTGTTTCATCTTCTTTGACGTTGTTTCATGTGTTGTTTAGTTTTTTCCATAACTAAACAATCATCATGATTGGCTCAACAACCCCATGGTGGGCCAAGGCCGTCCGCCTACTGGCAGATTTCGAAACATGAGGTTTTCTTTTTTACAGAGTAGGGTTGTCAGCCCTACGCCCAACAGTCATGCGAGACCGGGACCTACAGTTTAAAGTGGATTCCGAACCACTACAAACATCCATGGCACCGCCGGGACTCGAACCCGAAAGTTGTCCCACCGAGCGCCAGAGCGCTAGCCACTCGGCCATTCAGGCCCTACTAAACAACACAACACAATAGTTTTCATGCGCTACTTAGTCATGTAAAAAAATTAAAGAGTTCATATTATTTTTATTGGAATGCAATTCATGTTTATAAAACAAAATATTACTACAAAAAAAAATGAAATTCTTCTCATGCGACACAAACTTGAACCTTCTTTTATTTTTAAAAGCCTCCCATGCTCCTTTACTATACAGTCAGTTCTTAAAAAGTTATTTTATTGCAGAAACAATACATGCATGAATAATACCTATTTAGCACTTCATCACATCTCAATACATTTGTTTTCTTTTTATTAATTTATAAAGATATTTTAGCATATTGCAATATTTACACTATAACTAATAACATTATAAATGATTATCTGCATTAATTAAAAACAAAAAAATTTTTTAAGTTTTCTTAAACAAGACGACTAATCGCTATGTAAGTAAAGCATATACCAAATAAATATATAGTACTGTGTCAAAAATGTAAAACCAATTTAAAATTCCCGGGGCTTATGGAATTTTTTTTTTTTTTTTTTTTTTTTAGATTTCTGGCACTGTCCTTGACATCTGTGTGAAATTTGACGTCAAAATATTCACCAGTGTTTGAGTTACGCTTGGTTTTGTGAGACGCTAAATCTGATTCTGGTGATTTTTGAAGCATCTGAATTAATTGAGCAAAGAACTTGCATTAAATTTTGTTTGCGGAAACGTATACAATGTTGCAGAAGAAATTCAGTGAGCATTCCTATATCGGAAAGAAATGTTTAGAAGTGGCATAAACAGTTTAAAGAAGGCAGAGAACGCGTTGAAGACGAAGAACCCTAGGGTCGGCAATCCACCTCAACCGACGGAGCTCACGTCCAAAAAATTAAAGATTTAGTGCTTGTAAACCGTCGATTTACAATTAGAGACCTTGCTGATGATGTTGGAATTTCAAAGGATCGGTCCATTCCATTTTGGGCCTCAAACGCGGCAAAACTAAACCGAAAACACTGAATGCACCAGCTTACACTGCATTGTTTTTTTGACTTTTCACCAAAAATGAAACACATATCGTTCCACAACCCCGTATTAACACCGTGCGACTTCTGGCTATTCCCTAAACTCAAAAGACCACTCGGAGGACACCGTTTTGAGTCGATTGAGGAGATTCAACGTGAATCGTCGCTCCCTTTGAAGGCCATCCCTGCCGATAACTTTTTAGCATGCATTGAGGATTGAAAAAAAGTTGGCATAAGTGCATTATGTGCGGTGGGGATTACTTTGAAAGCGATTAAATAAATTTGGAAGAATAAATAAGAGATTTTGAACAAAAATAATAATTGGTCTTACTTTTTGGGCACAGTAGTACTCTTTATATCCATAGCGATATATATTTTGCTGTAAATATTCCCTTTTACAATTAAAAGAACAAACGGGATGTAGTACATTTATATTTGCATTAAAAATTGCGTTATAAATAAATTGCTAAAACAATTGATTAAAAATTATTTCATCGAATACGAAACACAGTCTTCCATTGCGAAAGCATCGTTTCGAAAGCACTCTTGCAGAGAAATGGGATCTTTTGTGAAAAAAAAAAGATAAATAAATAAATAAAAATTGATTTCTGAGAGACGTTGTTGTAACGAAGGTTTCTTTGACAAAATATTATTGTGTAAGGAGTTATAAAATAATCAATGTTTTACTTTTGAAGGTTAAACTATTAGCTTTATTATTTGAATTGTACACTTTTACTGCATCAAACTCATTTATTTAGATGACAGAGTAAAGCACGAAGTATTTCCAAATGCTGAATAATAGAATTTCGATAGTAATGGACCTTAGGAATCAAATGGATCAAAGTAATAATTTTCTTTCAATTTGAATGATTTTCTGTAACTCAATATTTTTAGATAAACAATTTAATGTTATTTTTTTGTTATAATATGTCATTTATAAATCTAATTATTGAAAGAAAAACTGATGTACATCACGTCATTTAATGTTAAAAAAAAAAATTTTATTTTCAAGCTGAAATATAAAAGATGTAATTAAGTTTCTTTAAAATGTGCTGAGATTATAATTTTATAAAACTTTCAAATAGTGTTCTAATTATGCTGTTCTTATAGCCGAAAATTCTGTTATCTGAAATAATACATAATCTTATTAATATTATCTAATTTTTTTAATTATCTAAGTTATTAAATTGTTATTAATAGCTTAGATAATTTAAATAACAATAATAACTAAGTTGTTTTTAATTATCTTTTTTGAATTATCCTATCTAATTTTTATTTATATTATCTAAGTTGTTTAATTAAACAGTTTACATTTTATAACTAATGTGATTTAGTTTTCAAGGTCATATATATATTGAAGGTAAAATTAGTTCAGCTTATTTAATTAACTGCAGTTATAATTTATTTTATTCAAATTGCTTTTCTTTCTTCATTCTTTAAAATGCTTTTTGCTTTGTACTTCAATAAATGTGTTGATAATATAAAAGTACAAAAATTAATAACGGTCAATTAAATCATTATTCTCGGAAATAACGCAAGTCATTCTTGTCTTTAAAAAATTTTGATTTCAAAATATTATCTGTAATAATGAAATGCACAATTTTAAAAATTTAAAATCCAATTTAGAGTTATTTGCCACTTTATTAATTAAACTTTGAAGAGTCATGGACAAACTTTTCATGGTTCCTTTGGTTAATTGTTAAATGTTAAAACAAAGTAATATATATATATATATATATATATATTTCTATGTATTAGTAAGTTAGGCCTTACATTGCGTATAAATTATCTGGTGGGGTTGATTTTAATTTGTCCAACTAAGCTGGGCGGGGTTTTTGTTACTTTGTAATATGAAAATGAATAATTAAAAGTAAAACACAATTTTTAAAAGTGCCTGATGTAAAAAGGTTGCAGATTCATTCTATTTTTAAACAGGAAATAAATTTGACAAAAATTGTTTGTAGTAAGTGCTTTATTGAAATAGAATAAGAGACGAGAAATCATTGTTGGGGATATTGTTAATTAATAGCTTCTGAGGCATCCCTCATATAATTACCCAAACAATAATTCTTTTTTTTCCGGAAAAACATTTTTTTTAATGAATGTTTTTATATACATTACTAGTTTTTAATTATCTCTTGTTCCCCCTTTTTTTTTCTAACATATCTTTTTTCTCGCACTTCGTGTACGACGAATCCAGATCGTCAGAAAAGGGTGATTATTACCTTTCAAGAGAATTTTTAGTGGTAAATACCCCCATTTGAATGCCGTATTAAAAGAAAATATCAATTTATATCATTTCTTAATCGCCACCTACTGGCCTTTTGGTATCACAGGCTCCAGGTTTGGATCCTGGTGGTAGCATGGATGTTTGTTAGTGGTTCGGAATCCACTTTAAACTGTAGGTCCCGGTCTGTTTAGCCCTCGTATGCACAAGATGACCGTAGAGAGACAAACCAAACCAAATCAAAGCTAATCGCCACTTAGTCTTTTTCTTTTGAAAGCAAGAAATGCTTTCAAGCCCGGCTCCCTTTAATTTTCACAATACCCTCTTTCCTTTTAATTTGAAGAACAAAAATTGATAAATAAATAGTTTAATTTCTTTCGCATCATTTCAAGATTCTTCAGTGTAGTTTTCACATTAGAATATATTTTGATAAAAACAAAAAAATAGTCTTGAATACCAGTGTCACGTATCACTAGCATATCTGGTTTCTTCTGAAGGTGCAATCTTTTAAACATCATTATAACGCCTATTTTAATTGCGGTGTCCTTATAATTAGCATAATGCTTCGGAGTTTTGTTTTTACTTCCTTAAACATTTTTTTATCTGAAATTTTGTGCACGACTAATTATCGTTTTTTGTCAGCTGTAACGTTTTGGATAACCATGTAAATTATCGAAAGAATGTGTTTTTCAATCGATTTTGGAATAATATTAGTTACATTTTTACTTGTTTCATTTTCAAAGAATTTGTTTATTTTAATTGTTTTTAGCTAAGCATATGCCAGCCAGTTCATTTAAAATTTGCCTTCAAACTTTTTTTTTTTTTTTTTTTTGAAGTATTTATTTTGAAAAATAATGTTTACATCTTTTTATTAATAAAATGTTCAGTTTATTTTATCTTTTCATCGAACATAATAGCTACTGGAAATGTAAAAAGCATTACTTAGCTTTTAAAGCGGTTTACGTAGTATAAAAATGTAAAGTTTTTGCATCCAGTGCCCAAGAGTTTTTGTTAAATCTAGAATCCCAAAAGTCGCAAATGAATCAAATTTTTATTTTCGAATCAATTTTTATTGAATGCTAAATTTGATATGTAGACAACATGGAAAAAGTATCAAACAATTGGGGTTTTGAATTTTTGATCAAAGATTTATATGTATTGAAATTTGTTTATTCGCCATGATGAAACTATATTGTTTAATCAATAATAACTTTTTAAGAAATGTTGAATTATTTGAGTCCACAAATATTTTTTTTATAAGCAGCGTTATTAAGTTTGTTTTATTGCATATGTCTAAAATTTCTGATCTTGGAACTCAATACTTATGATTCAATATGTATTAATTGACAAAAAAATGTTTAATAATTTCTAAGCAAATTAAATAATATTTAATTTGTGCAAAATTTATAATATTTAATTTGCAGTTAGCAATTATTTTTCTTACTAATCAAAATTTATTTAATACTTAATTTATGATTAGTTTATTAAAAATTGTGAAAATAAATTCAAAATCACAGATTTAAATTATTTTAGTTCCTCAAAAGAAGGGATTCGACTACATTTTATAGTCTGGTTCATTATTATAATAAAGTAATTTTTGTTAATTGAAATTGGGAAATTGGTTTCTATTTCTAAACGGCTGAATGAATTTCTTTCATAACAGATAAAAATAAAGCTGCATGTTGTAATTTTAAAGCATTTCACATAACTTTAAATAAACACGTAACTGAGCGAGTAGCTAATATATTTTTCTGTATCTAATGTAAGCAAATTTCATCATCAAAAATAACATGACAGCCCAGTGTGAGCTAAGGCTTTCCTTTGAAGAGACTTCGTGCATTCCTCTGGATGACAATGGTCCTCCAATTCTTAACGTTCAGTACAGCAAAATCTTTTGAACTGCGTCTATCCATCGCAGCATGGGTCGTCCTCTTCCTCTTTGTCGCTATGGTTTTTCCAAAAAGAGCCTTTTTTCAGGGTTTAAATCATTCATTCTAAATACATGAACAGCCCAGTTTAATCCATTGATCTTAATAAATTTTATAATATTTGTCTTTATAGCATTTATAAATTTATGCGTTGTACTGTCTTCTCTAACAATCACTTTCCCTAACACCTCAAGAATAACACTTAAAATCTTCCACTCAAATATACCCAAATGAGCCTCATCAGATCTTGCCAAAGTCTATATTTCAGAGCCGTAGACCAAAAAGGTCTAATCAAGATTTTATATAACAAAAATTTAGTTTTTCTGCATATGAATTGTGATTTAAACAATTGTCTTAACCCTTAAAAGGCCTTAAATGTAAGCAAATTTAGCGTTTAGAAAGAATCGCCTGTCAAAAGAAAAATCATTTTTACCAACATTAATCATGAGTAGTTTGACAAAAGTGAAGTACAACTAGTGAATTACCAAATTTCATTCAAAACCTCAACATCCTTGAGAACGTAGGCAGATTTTCACAGTTGATGGATCACTTTAAAAGCAACTTGAATGGTGAGTTTTTTTTTTTTTTTTACATGTTTTTTTAAACTGTCGAAATAGTACAAATAGTTTGACCTAGAAATCCATTATTATGGTCTCTTTTCCTCATAATATTCTTATGAATAGTGTTAAAAACTGAAAAGCTCTTTCAATAAATCACGTGCATCTGATTTAGAAAAGTATTTTAATAATTTCCTACTTTCCTTAAGTGAAAAACAGAAAACTATCAAGTAGTCAACATCAAACTATTATTTCGCTTTATTCATGTAATATGTTATACAAGTTAACTGAATAAAATTTATGGGTGAAATAATATTCCGTTGATGTGGTATCCTGGCGGAGATGTGGATTCCGAACCACTAACATCCATATTAAACTGTAGGTCGCGGTCTAATAAGCCTAAAGTGTGCAAAAATTGACCGTATAGCAACAAACCAAACCATCGATGTGGTATTTGAATTTTCTTTTGTCGATGGTAATTCTCAGTGAGAAGATTATTCATGTTATTTCAAGAGCTCTAAAATAATTTAGTAATTTATTATTTTAGTGCTCGTGATTCAGTGCACTAATTTGTTCATGATTTTAATGCACTATATTAAGTATACTTAACATAAATAAATTGCTCAATATCATTGATCATTGTTTTTATTAATTAAAATTCATACATGTGTTTGCGTTCATGCAATAAATGTTGGTACTTTTTCATGAATAAGAAACTATTTCTTAAATGAAATTATAAAGTAATATTTGAACTCAACGACTATTCAATAGAAAGCTATTATTCTAATTAGACAACATATTTTTAATAAAACATCAAAGTTTTGCAATTTTTTGTATTGGTACATGTTAAACCCTTCTGAACAGCATTTTGACTAGACTGCCTGTTAAACTTTTTACACTCTCCATTAAGATTTACTTATAGAAAGAATGCTTTTAATATATTCTTCATAGTAATACATAATTTCAATCATAATTAGCTGTAAGGAGTATATTTAAAAAGCTGTTTTGCTTCATAAAAATCGTTTTAATAGTGCAAAAGAAAGCAATTCAATTTGTGATAAATTTTGAAACCCATGGTTTAAAGTGATCGATTAATTTTTCGAAGCTGTTTCGCTCTATTTGAATTCTATGAATATCGGATGTTCTTGCAAAATTCAGTTTATAAGTTAGTGTCAAAAACATAATTAAATGTTTAAAATAAAATAATAAAATGGCTATTGTGAATGCATTTTTACTATTTGTTTTAGTTGCTACAATAGATGTGTTATTTAATCAGTGGTCCATCAGTATTTTGAAATGTAAAATTATATGCATTTAAGCTTTATGAAGATGTAGAAAAAAAATTAGTAATTAAAATAATACAATTTAAGCGTTATATAGCATATGTATGAAGTGAATATGTATTTTTAAGTTTTACTTATTTAAACATATTCATGAATATGGTATGTAAAGTTGAAAAAGAGGGACCTAAAAATTGCCTAAAAAATTAAACATTTTCTGAAAATTTAAGAAAATTAAATCGTTGTGTATCATTAATTATTCACAACTGCTCATACGATAAGAAAAAAAAATTATTAAACATATTTTTTTTAAGTAACAGAATTATTATTTATAATTTAAAGAATTATTCTAAGATTCATCAAAACTGTTGCTAGCCTATTAACCGTATTAACGAAATTCATGTAATAATGTTATTCCATAAAATAAAGCTTGAATACTCAAAATCAAAAATATTACTGAAATTGATTTTCTTATTTGAATTTTATCTTGCCACAAAAAATATTTTATAAGAGTTTTGGAAAATATTTGCTTAGAATTTCTTCGATAACTTTGATTTTATGCAAATTCCCTTTTGCTGGTGTGTATTTGTTGATGACCTTGAAAACAAAGAGCAAGAAAAATCATTACTATTCATCAAAATTGCGGATTGTCCCTCACCTATGCTGACCCTATAAATTCAGATTTTTGTTTATGAAGAGATGAATTTTCATGTATTTCCTTCTTTTACTAATTTATTCTTGTTCGCAGTTTTGGCGAAATGTCATAGAGGGCGTTACCAAGACAGTATTTGACAAGAAAGGACTTCTAACTGCATTGTTTTATATTTTTGGGAATCCATGCGATAACTTTTTTTCGCGTCAGGTATTCTTTTTTGGAATATTTGTTTGTTTAAAACAGACAATTGCTTCGTTGTAAAAGTAAAATAAATTAACAAGCATTAGCGTGTGATATGCGCCAACGTTGAAAACTAAAATCAAGCATTTTTTATTTGGTTACATTTGATCACACTTAAAGATTCAATTTCTAAATTTACATTTGAATTTGGAAAAAAAAATAATTATACGATTGTGAATTTCAAAAGTTAGTCAAGATGAGTAAGTAGTTCTTTTTTACATTGCATACAATCTATAAAATTTTTATGTTTAAAATTTTCTCTTTCTATTAAAAATAAATATTTTAAATAAGTACTATTACTGATTATTATATCATTACTATTGCTGATTATTATGAAAAAATAAGTACTATTACTGATTATCTTGAAAATAAATGTTCATTCTTTAAGACGCTTTTTTTTTTTTTTCTTATTCTTTTTAAATATACTTCGTAAAATACCTGTTGTCTATTAGAATTTTTTTTTTTTTCTTATGCGGTTTTTGAGATAAAAGATGCGGGAAAAATAGTTTTTTATAGTTTTAAATTCATTGAAGTAATAAGAACTTGATTTATTAATTTATTCAGCAAGTTTCGTTTTGTTTTCCTTTATCTTTCATACGGAAAGGCGTATTCTGTTTTCGAAAGTAATTATAAAAGAATAAAAATTTAGTTTGTGAATTATTTTCTTTTACTACATGTTAATTCAATAAGAAGTCAGTATAAATATATTTGCATTGTATTTAATTCAATATTTTCTCCCACTCACCTATTGTAAATGTAATGTTACATTTAAAAAAAAAAATGTTTGTTTTTAAATTGCTTTGAAAATATTCAGGTTAATGTTGATGCTAGGATAAAAATATTTGTATTTTATCTTTTTTACTTTGTTTCGCTTTTTATGTTGCTTTACTCAATGCATTTAAATTGTTCATCTTAAAATAATTTTCGTCATTAATATATTATATTAATTATATGAAATTGATTTTTATTTGTTAGGAAATTTCTATATTAGTTTAAACCATTTAAATCACTAATCATTGCATTTTTAAAATTCTCATGTCGTGAAAAAACTTTGTCAACTTTTTTAAAGTTAAATAAAAAATTGTTTATTGCTTTGAGTAAAAATGGAAGATTTTTTTCTATCCAAAATCAAATTTTATTTGAATTTTAATATAAAAATGCAAGAAAACACTAAAAGAGAAACCGAAAATAACCTATAAAAAAATCTGCTTTAATTTTTATAATTAGGAAATAAAAAGTAATATTTATTAACTGTTTTTAAATTTAAAAGTAATATTTATTTTAAGGTCATAGAAACATATAATTTTGCTTTTAATTGTTTATAAAGTTTATAATTTTTGAATAAACAATTTAATTTTTATCAAAATATTTATTTGTTCGTTTTTTTGATAGTGTGCAATGTGGCTTAAGTATAGATATGTTGTACTGACATATATTATATTTGATATTAATTGAGCAATGATGTTTTTTATCGATATTGAGCATTGATATTGTGATTTTAAAGATATTGCCTCCTTAAAGTCAATACCAATAAAGAGAAATTCTAACGATAGGAAATAACAATAAACTGACTAGTATTTTATTTTGTATACGTATTTCATAAATTAAGAAAAATATAATTTTATTTTTATGCATACATTTTTTTTCATGAATTCAATTATATTTACTAACAATTTAAGACTAATTAATAATTATACAACAGCTATGTAATTATCTTTGATTTAAAATTGGCCTAAATTATATTGTTTCAATAGTAAAACAATCAAAATACTAGTATATGAATAAATTTATGTACTTCTTCATATAAACTAATAAAAAATTTTATCAGGTGTGTAAAAATCCATATTCTATAGATAATGGCAATATATTAAATTGTTGTAATAGAATTCAGAATTCAATAAAAGTACCTGTTATGTTAGCAAGAAAGTACGTGAGGTTTTTTACCATGTACTTAAATGGTGAAAATCTAAATTACTTTCTTTAATCTAATATCAGTTTTGTTAAGTTAAATATTTCAAATGTGCCAGTGATTGTTAAGTTCTTGTTGGTGATTAAGAAAACAAGAATTAAGACCTGAGTGTCCAATTTTTATCGTATGTTTGAAGAGGGGGAGTTAATTGTCTCAATCCAACATTAAATGCACTATTTTATGGATTTTACACACAGGTCAGATAGATGTGGGAATAATGGAACTATATTAAATTGTTGTAATAGAGTTCGGAATTCAATAAAAGTATCTATTGGGCTGGCAAGAAAGTACGTTCGGTTTTTACAATGTACTTAAATGGTGAAGACAGAAATTGCTTTCTTGCTGATTTATTATAGCAATAAATCTCTAATATCAGTTTTGTTAAGTTAAACATTTCAAATGCGTCGTTGTTAATCAATGTTGATTTTCATAATCACCAAGAACTTTAGAGCCGAGTGCCCAACCTTTTATCGTTTATTTGAAGCGGGAAAATTGTCTTGGATCGAGCATTAAATAAACTAATTTAATTACAGTTGTCAGGCAAAACATTAGTAAACATTGTACAATTTATAGTGAAATATAAGCTAAAGTGTTGTAACATATTAATTTTTTTTTTTCGTTTTTTTAATCTTTAAGTGAAGACAATAAAATGGGAAATATAGAATATTTGAATAAAATATATACTTAATAAATTTCATAATTTTTTAGATATTTTTACATAATTAAATTTCAAGAATAAAAGTTAGAACATAAATTTATCAGTTATAATCAAGTTTACGATTTCATGTTGGGCGCATTCCGCACGTTCGACAGCACTGTTCCAGACCGTCTAGCTTATTCCTATAGGCAAGCGTTTCTTCAGAAATAACAATCCTTCTGATAAAATAAAATTATTTGTTTGCCATTGACTTTCATCATCTAAAATTATCCAATAAATAAGTTATTATTTAATGTAATATTTTGATAAAATATTTTTTTAAATATCTCTGCTATTCAAGCACATAGTCAGAGAATCGCTATATAAAATGGAAGGATATCAAAAATAAAAACACATTCTCTTACGAATAAACTCCTTCGCCCAATAATATGTAAAAATTGATAAAATATATTTTCCCATATGAAAAACCTATCATTAAAGTTACACTTTTATTTCAATGTGATTATTTATAACTTTCTTAATTGAAATATTTTCGAAATAATGACTTAAAAGTTTTAAGATAATTTTTTAAAAAAATATTTTATATCACAAAAAAAACTTTTTCGTGTAAATGAATTCTTATTTTACATATACATAACAATGCACATCCATAACCTTGCCCTGCATACATCGTTGGTTATCTATTTCAATAATGCAATTGTCTTCAAAAATAATCATTTTAGATAAATTTTCTACTTTATCTCGAAGTTATTTTTATTTATCTAAAATCCAAATAAAAAGTTATCATTTTTACGTAAATCGTAGTGAAGTTCCAATATCTATTGATCCAGAAAAAAAAAAATGCAGCTGCAAATTGACACTGATAAAAAAAAAAAAAAAAAAAAAAAGTTGAATACAAATGATATTATTTAATAGCGAATTGAACTTCAGTTTGTATCTGACCATATACGGAAAAAAAAGGAAATAATATTCTATATAAAAATGATTAATTTTGTTTATTTTAAAGGGAATATAATTCAGACTATTAAGATGATCGAAAATTTAATTTCCTGCATCATTTAATATGGTTTCCTATTTGTAAAAATGTATGAAACCGAATCGTGTAGAAAGAATACATCTGAAGGATTAATATTTGAGTATTTAAAACGTTTATTTTTTAAAACTCCTCAAATTTGTTTTTAGATTTTTAAAATACATTTGTACTTTAAATTCCAGACACTTATTGAACTTTTGGGCAAATTATTTTAATAAAAGCATTGTCCGACAACGATAGCGGAGAATAGTAAACATCTGATTTAACGGCGGTTGGGCGTGCAATAGCATTTTATAAATCAAATTAAAAATGTTACTTTTTATTGGTAAAATATGAGATATTTGAAAGACTATGAAATTTAGTTGGAGTTCAAGAGAAGAGAATGTCTAAATTACTTTTATGTTTCTTTTACAGTTTTATGTACCGTGTTGTTTTCCATTCAGTATTTTTTTTTTTAATATTCAAATTAAAAAAATTGGATTTTTAATTGTCGGAAATATTTTGTAGATTAGCAGGAATCGTCTATTTACTCTTCTCTTTCTGGCATGGCATTATAGTACAAAAACAAACTACTATTCAAAACAATATATATATTTTATTTTAGAAAAGAATTGTCGAGGATTTTATTTCTTTTTACAGTTTGTAGAATCTGCACATCGATTTTGATGAAAAATATTTTACGTGCACTTGAAAGATAAATTCATTACATTATTTTTAATCCAAAGCATTATTCATTATTTTTTTTATTAAAGCTGCTTTTAAATGGATTTTATTGATATTAAAACATTTTTAACACATTTCGTATGTGATTATTATACTCGTATATGTAATATAAAATAACACATAATAATCGCATAATATATAATATAACATAATATATAATAATCACATCTCATTCTGTAATTTGAAAATAAGTTTGATAGTCAAGTTTACTTTGAAAGTATCAGATAAACAGAAAACAATAGTATAGATTTATTTCTGTCTTACTCAACATAAAAAAAAAAAAAATACAACATACGATTATTCACATTTAAGTATTTTATATATTTATATATTAGTATAGTACTAACATATAAATATATAAAATACGTAAATGTAACAATTATGACTGTGATTATGAATGCATAAATATATAATTTAATACTATAACGTTTACAAGTATAGTACAAAGATATAGAATTCCGTGCATTATATAGATAACATACAAAAATGATACATTCACAGTGATAGGTCGAAGTAGATAACCAGATGTTTTGAATTTGTTTTGTGATAATATCGCAAGCAAGGCGATTGTGTAGCTAACACTTGGCACTCTCTTCCGTCGTTTCTTAGGAAATGTTATCTGATTTTGTTAATTGCAATTCCGATTTTGTTCTCACTACTCGACTGGTACTAAATTTGGTATATTTCCAAGAGTGTGATGAGTCTAAACATACTTTTTTTATTTAAATACTGATTAAAAGCATAGTAATTTTTTTAAGAAAAATAGGATTTATCGCTTGCAATTCTCAGTTGAAACTTTTTCATTTCTCACTAAAAAGTACTACCTCTGTAACTGAGATAATTTCAAAACCAGGTTCGAATTCTAATAGGTATGAATGGTTATTTTGTTGGATAGATTTTCTATTTCTTTTCAAAATGTTTATGTATTGTATTTAATAGTGTATTGCGTTATGAGGTTACATCAATAGAGTTTTTGCATACCGTATTTTGGACGTCCGTTAGCTTTTTCTCCCTATTGCGCATGCGTATCTGTAATAATGTTTCCTATGAGCATGCGCGCTAGGGAGAAAAAGCTAACGGACGTCCAAAATACGGTATGCAAAAACTCTCTAATATCTCGCTAAAAATTATTAGTTCAAAGCTTAATACGTAATTGTTACGTAATAAATCAAAATTGCTATAGGTATATGAATTTTTGTTTGGCAACTGATATGGCAACAAATTTAAAGTCATTCGGGATACACCACGGGGTTCTAGTCGTATTAAACCCATAAAAAGAAAACTAGAGAAAATGTCTTTGATAATTTTCTTCAAAGAAGCTGGTTCACATTTGTGTTACAATTGAGGAAAAATCCAAGCATCCATCCCGATCTCTTCAAAGACGGTTGACAAAGTATATGTTTGTGTATTTTATAATGTTACTAATTATAAGGAGATAGGAGCTAAACAAATAATTTCTAACTGCTAAACAACCATGACCTAACAGGTGTCGACGATCAGATCATCAAGTTTTGGTTGAGCGAAATATTAGTTGTAATATTGCGAATATTTATAATAATAGTATTAAAATCACTTTCACCAAGAATAAAGATTTTTTAATGAATATTTTTTGAGATTCGATTTTAAATTTATAATGCCCATACGAGATGCAATGGCGGAATCAAAACCTTCCTTGCATAGCTAAGACTTATTTTGTAATTACTGTAATAATTCCTTTCGTTTATTACAACGAGACTTTTAAAAATAAGTTTAGTTCTTTCATTTATTACTTAAAGAAATATGAATTTACTGAAGTTGCCTCGGTACTTAACATGCTGATTTTAAATAATCTCGAAACATAGTTTTAAATAAGACTATTTTCATTTCATTGATTTTAGAAGTTGGCCAGCTATTATTATCACTTGTTTTGTTACTTTTTCTCATCAGTCCGTTCGCTGACGTTGCTACTTCCGTACTGATTACTAGACTTGTCGTCTCTCAAGAACCAGGACTTCCTTCATTAGATGACTTATTATCAAAGTTTCCATTCGAATGACTGGACAAAATCGGCAACTAAAGGTTCTTGTACCTAGAAATGAACATATAAATGAGTAGTTTAATGATTTATTTCATTATTCATAAAACAAAAATTTATTTATTTTTATTGTTTTTCTCGCAGATAAATGAAAGGTATCAATAATGCAAGATTTTAAATACAATAGAAAAATTATTTCTGGATTCAAATTCAAACATGGTATATTCCTTTCTTTTCTAGCAAATCAAATGCAGGTAACTCTTCAGCCGCTGTCCTCATCTGATGGAACCAATGTGGTGGTGGAGACCAATCCTCAGGCAACTATTGCATCTCTGATTTCCACGTACTGCTCTCAAAAAGGCGTAGCTTATAACTCATCATTAGAGATTTTCGACGAAAAGAAGAGGCCTCTTCCACAATTTAGCACTCTATCATCTTTAGGCATCACCAACAACCAGAACCTTCTCATTGGCTACAGTGGTGAGGTTTTATTTATTTTTTAAGATAGTAGCTTGAAGTTACTATTAAGCTACCTATTCATGAGAAATTTAAGTTTTCTGAAAGAAAAAAAATTTAAGTTTTTTCATGTTCATATGTCATATTATTAAGTTAATTGAACCCTAATTAGTTGCTTGTTAATCTAATTTTTAAGATATGGAAATATTTAAAGTAAATGTAAACTTTTTAGCAAAAGTGACTAACACTCTACATCATAATAAATCTTTTTTAATTTAAAGCATTGCAATGAATCTTTTTAATTTAAAGCATTTTTGAATCTTTTTAATTTAAAGCATTGCAATGAATCTCTTTTAATTTAAAGCATTGCAATGAATCTCTTTTTAATTTAAAGCATTGCAATGAATCTCTTTTTAATTTAAAGCATTGCAATGAATCTCTTTTAATTTAAAGCATTGCAATGAATCTCTTTTTAATTTAAAGCATTGCAATGAATCTCTTTTAATTTAAAGCATTGCAATGAATCTCTTTTTAATTTAAAGCATTGCAATGAATCTCTTTTAATTTAAAGCATTGCAATGAATCTCTTTTTAATTTAAAGCATTGCAATGCATTGCAATGAATCTCTTTTAATTTAAAGCATTGCAATGAATCTCTTTAATTTAAAGCATTGCAATGAATCTCTTTTTAATTTAAAATTGCATTTGCAATGAATCTCTTTTAATTTAAAGCATTGCAATGAATCTCTTTTAATTGAATACAAGAGAATGATCTTTTAATGGTATAGAATTTAAAGATGAATTGAAATGCAAATTTTCTTATCTTCCAATTCAAACATTTATTAATTCCATTTTCTATAAGCCGAAAAAGTAATGCAGCTGTATCAAACATTGTAGGCCATCATTTCCAATGGCATTTAATTTACACTGAAATTTAATGATTAAAATTTCTGACATAATGAAAAAAAAAGTATTGTATCAAAACAAATTTGAAGAAAAATGCATTGAAAATACTTGAAGTTCAACATTAAGAATTTGAGCAATTACAAAGATTAAATTTGAGGAATTTAAAATTGAGTATTGTGATTAATCTTATCATTTATTGACACATAAACGCAAACACTTTAACAGCTACTATATTACCTTCTATATACTATACTGTATTTGTATTTTCGATGTTAAAACATCTTTTCAAAACCTATTTCTGCTATGGTTTGAATTATCGGTTATTCAATTGTGAAATCAATATAAACAACGAATGATAAATTACTTTGGAAAAATTTACTTAAATATAATGAGCTTTGCAATTTTTTTCATTAAATTCAACAGTGGATAAATCTCTAAAATAGCTGCTAAAAATATTTAAATCTTAAATTGACTTAAAACCGTTAGTTAAAAATAAGCTGATACAACTATTTTTAAAATCACCGGCTAATGCAGTAAATTGCTCGTTATCTCAATTAAAATTCTTTCACATCTTTATTATTTTATGCTTAATGCAAAAGTTTTAATTTCCCTGTTATAAATTGACTCTTTAGTTTAAAATTTCATCCTTCATCATTTAGATCTAACAGATGAGATAATCATTAAAAAAAAAAAGTACATTGAATTATTAGAAAGTATCCTTTTCCTTAAAAACTTAGCTTTTGAGTAGTTTGGTTGTTGACTACGTTTAAAACGTCTAGGCAAATTGAGTCATTATGTTGTTGATGAAAATTAAATACTAATCTTGTCTTATTTGGCATTTTACCATTCTTAGCAGAATTGTCCGTAATTTTACAATATTCGTAACATTCAGATTAAAGCAAACAATTCGTTCTGATACCAAGAAAAGTTTAGTCAAATAAACGCCACTTTTGATAGATAACCTAATCAAACAAAGGGAATTTATGTGGAGTGGTAGATGTGGTCAAATTTAACGAGTTATGCCAATAAAGAACTGATTACCCATATGCTACTTATTCACTTATTGATTTGCTATTTGCGATGATTGTCGGCTCTCTAGAGATATTTAAGAGTTTGTCATAATCTCTTATGTGCTTAGACTTGCACTCTTCCAAACCAGTGAATTCACTTTCAGACTTTCCCACTGTAAGATGATTATTGTCAGATGATTAAAGAATTACCTATATATTAACCTCTCTGAGAAATTAGCTTCTTAAAGAAAAGAAAAACAGATTAGTTTTTTTTTTTTTAGTTGTATTACTTCTTATTCATTTATAATAATTCAAGAAGCCAGACACAATTATAAATATCCATCTACTCGTATGTGGTTGTTGAGCTTTAAAGGCAAATTATTAATAAAAGATTTCGCATGTAGAGAATACCATTCTTTATACTTTTAACAATGTAACGAATTTATTTACCACATTGTTTTTTTGCTATGACATTTTCTATATCTTTTAGGGTCTTTTCTTTCTAATTTTTAATGTTTCTTTTTACACATATATACAGTCTGATATTACAACATTTACAAATCCATGTTATTACATGGAATAAAATATTTCCAATGACGTCATTTTATATATCGTTTTTGAGATATTTTGTAGTAAGCAGATTTTTTAAAAATTCTTATTTAGATTAGACGTAATTAAAAACATTTAATGTTCACGTATGTGTTAGTTTTTGAAAAGTTAATAAATGTGGTACCAAAATTTTAACAAGTTCTGTCTTTAAAGGTAATACTTCTATACAGAAATGACTAAAAAAAAAAAATTCACCTCAGTAATTAAAGTACATTAATAATTATATTGATTTAATCATTTAACGTTGTTTGGATGCATTTGTTTATTAAAAATGAAATATATAAATTGCTTTTTATCTGAAATTTCATTTTAGATTACAAGTGCATTTTTTATTAAACTTGAATGGGTTTGCTAGAATTTTGAAATAAAAATTGCTCTGTTGTGTAAAGCTTATGAATCATAGTTTTTTGAGCGTATTATAGAAGTTGTCATTTTAGATTTCTATTGAAATTTAATCACTTATCAATAGACTTTTATCAGCTCAGTTGTGAGAAAAATTGTGTCGCGTTACTACAGATAAAACAGGAAAGGTTTGTTAACGCCTTCCTTTTAAGTAGTGTATTTCACACAGAGTGGTTGTTACGGATTATGCGTAAACAGAAGAGGTAACTTTCGTGTAAATAATTGTTTCCGCGTTCTAATTCTAGTAGCGAAAATAGTTTAATCCTTGCAAAAAAATCTTATGAAAATGGAATCAAATAGTTCACTAAATGAAAAAAGCTCTATAGTTTCAAATGGTAACTATAATTTTACTTTAAAACTAATTCATTTCATATCCTTTCATACAAAAAAAAAAAAAACAGTACTTTTGAAACGCTTTAAATATTTTCCGTATTTCATCTCTATAATGGTAAATATAATTTGAGTTTTCTTATTTAAAATAATTATGTGTAATATTTGACTTCATATTGGAAAATTCTATAAAGATAAATTGAGTCAAAAAAAAATTTTTAATTTATTATTTAATCATTAATTTTGAAAATTTGTTATTTGTTTTGTGTGAATTATATATGTAGTATGAGTCCTTTTTCAATAAACCAATTTTTCGCAAAAATATCTATATTATCCTATTTGGAATATTGACAATGCGAAGCAACGCAACATGGTCATTTGTATAAAATCCATTAATGTCATAGACTAGGAATGCCCACAGCGTGGTTCGTGGATAATTTATTTATGAGAAAAATTATTTGTTTTATTTCATAAACAATAATTAGAATACCATTTTAAAAATTTGCATTGAGTGATTTGGTAATAATGGTAACAGCTTTAAAAAAATACTCTCAATATTCTTAGCGCAAAGTATGTCCAAAATATATTTTTAAGATTAATAAAAATTTCCTTTTTATGAATTTTAAGAGTGCATTTCATAAACTGATTCAATATATAAGCATCAAAATTTGTTTTGGCTTTGCAAATTAGTTTAAAAATAAAGATGAACAAATAATATTTTCAATTTCTGAAATCTCTATGAAAACCAAGGACCTTTTTCCATAACAGAGACTTTTTGCCAAAGATCTTGCCACTTTTTTCGTTATTTTAAAAATCATTTTGGAAACTTCTAGATCCATTAGTTAACAACTTTTTGGGATAAGCTTCTCGTAATAAAAATTTAAATATCTCAAAATCATTAGAAATCTTTTTATTCGATTACATGAGTTTCCCATTGATTATTGCTTTTCTTTGAACTGTATCAATGTTTTAGCTGTGAATTCTGCAGGCAGCAATGTCTTTGCAACTCTAAAGTATTATTTTATTAAGAAGTGATAAACTTGAAAATTTTTCATTTAAAACATCTTGTCAATTAAATCAAGAGTTGATAACATGAAGTACATAATGAAGCAAAGATTTCCATTAAAAAATTTTTTTCTTCGTTAATTGGTGCTTATTGACAAATGAAGTTTAAAAAATCAGCAATTGTTTTATCTATTTGATTTTCAAAATGCCACGAGAAATTTTTTTCATGCATTTCAATAAGGTTCTTTTCTTTCTACTCTTTTTATAACAACCAAAATAATTTAATAAGCTATTTATCAGAAATTTAATTAAATGTGATAGAGTTTTATAAAGTGATTTTTTTTTTTTTTCCTCCTTTATTTTGATTGTTTGAAGCTTTTATTACAGTTAAAAAAAAATGCAAAATCTCCTAATAAAAAATGTTTTACTAGCGTAACTTTGAAAAAATAGCCTGTGATTAATATTTATTTTACTTCCTATCTGCTGACAGAACGGAAAAAAATTATCAAATGAGGAAGGAAGTACCGATTCGGAAGAACTCTGCTGTGTTAACATCATAAGTAAACAATTATATTTAAACTTAAAAATGAATGAATGAATGAATTTTCCCAGAAACAAATGCACCGATAAAACACGTCTCGCAATTTACGGGAAAAATTGAGTTTTTATTAGTGGTAGATATTGAAACAATTTCGTCAAATGAAAATTAATTTAAAGTTGATAAAGATCTACAAATATATTGTATTTATTTTGTTTCTGAATAAAATGTAAAGATTTTTCTGAAATTTTGAAGCAGAATTTTTTTGTAACAATGCTTCCATAAAGTTTCAAAATAAGACATTAAAAGAAGCTAATTCATTTTTGAATTCCTTAATTTAATATGAATTCTTCCTTCCTTTTCTTGCATCTAAAAGAGTTTTCTTGAACAATGCTGAATGTAATTGGAAAATAATCTTATCGAAAATTTTATTAATCAGGATAGATGGTTTGTTAGTATTTTCCTTATTCTAAGAAAACTGATCTATACTTACTGAATTTATTTTAATTGGTACTTACTTTAAGTACAATTAAACTTTTATTCAAATACATTTATGGTTTTATAAGTATTTGTCGTTAAAATGTAACTTATCAGAAAGGTTTCTTTTATATATTATATCTCACGTAGGAATAGTATTTAACCAATAAAAAACACCCATGAAGTTCTTTCTCTAGGATATCAATATGACCTAACGAAATTTATTTAGACCATTCAATTAGTTGCGTATTAAGAAGTAAACATACGTCTGTTGTATACCTGTATTGTATTTAATCATATATGTGGCTATTGTATGGTAAAACAGATTTAAAGGCTTTTTTCCGATTAAAAAATTAACTTTTGAATTATGGCACCTTACTTTTTTTGCTAAATTTTTTTTTTTTTTAACATGTAAAATAAAAATTTTAGTTACATTTTTGTGATTAAAAATGCTCATACTTTTATTTCCGATTCGAAGGTTGTGATATAAACTCAAAAACCTTAATTTAATTTTTCACGCTATGTCTTCAAAAAGAAACTGTTAATTAAAAATGATTAAAAAATAAATATTTATATAATTTGTTTGGAATGTTAGCTAAACTGTTTCTTCGCAAGATACTCATACAAAACTCGGAAATAAACTTCATTTTCTTCTCATTCTGTTTAATATAATTTCTTTGAATAATTTTTCAATGCTTCACTTTTTTAACAACTGTTCCGTTGAATAAATGTATTTATTATAAACCATTTGTTCTTTAATTTCCGCAATTATTCAATTCATAATTTTCCAAATATTCAATTCATAATTTTCCAAATATTCAATTCATAATTTTCCAAATATTCAATTCATAATTTTCCAAATATTCAATTCATAATTTTCCAAATATTCAATTCATAATTTTCCAAATATTCAATTCATAATTTTCCAAATATTCAATTCATCGAAACTTGAGTATTTTATTATATGAGGAAACAAGGCTGCGTTTAACACATTATTTGCGGTAAATTATCAAAATTAAACACTGATAAAGCCTATTACAATTATTGTCACACTAACACGCATCCAAAAGGTTAAGTATAGAGCAAATGCATCACTGTTTTAAGTTTCCATCACAGATTTGATTTACAGAAAATTTAGCATCAATTAAAGCATCTTATTTCTTTTAATTTTAAAAATTTTCTGTTTATAATCCTACATACAAATGTTTTCCAAAAAGAACTTCAGAATATTTTATTTTGGTTTTTGTTCTTATGAAAGAACTGAAAACTGAACTGAACTGAATTTTATTGGTATTCAAAATCCTCAATTTCCTTTTTAGATAACTTAGTTAGAATGCTTTATTTTGTGTGGATTTTCCCAAAATATGTATTTTTCTATTCTTGAATTGCTTTAGAACAAATTTAAAAAAAAAATTATATGGAGCGCTAAAATACTATAAGTAGGCGTGAACGATACATCGATATTTCGATCAAGTCCAAATTCATGTATCTGATTTCATAATTACGTTAAGGAAATTCCGATTTAAGGTATCTATGTCATCAAACATCGATGTCCAACACGCATGTCGTAAAATCTGATATTAAAATTGATGTCGACTGCAATATTCATTCCGACTATTTCTGGGTACTACAGCTAGCGAAGCACTCATCAGTAAGTAAATGAGAAATGAGTGAGAAACGATTACGATGTTCACATCAAAATTCCGATATCCAACATAGAAATATCGATTTCTAACATTGTAATTACCGAATTTCAAAACCGATATAACCATTTCGGAAATGATCGACGAATCCGAGCTATCAATCAAACGATCGTGTTCCTTCTTGACTATTCTTATCGAATACATGTGTTGAACGTATCTGGCAATTTTCGATATCCGGTATTTGCGAGATCTTATTCATAATTATTACTTGGAAATTCAGGGTACAAGTATGTCTTCTGATAGTGTATCTAGTACTGATTACTGTGTGGTTAGTAAGGATCGGACATCTTTGTTTGCCAAAAAATGTAGAGATGCAACTTTTCTTATACCAAAATAAAAATTTTATTAGAAATTATATTTTTTTATTTCATATTATTTTGAAGTTGTTTTATTGAAATGTTTGATATTTCTATGCACTTGCATTTTGTAGTATTTATATAAAATATAATTTATTTAATGTTTTTATTTTATCATATGTTATACATAGTAAACAAAAGATTGATTTTATTTATAAGGTAATTTTTTTTTATTTAAGGGAAGGAAAATTTGAAACTAATAAAAATATAAGCAAAAGGCCTTCTGCATAACATTCTTAATCAACACAATTTTTTTAAAGTTTAGTATCTGAAAGGGTTTTTTTTATTTTACCATATTAAGTTTAAACAAAAGTCATTTAAAAATTAGACCACCAGACTATTAATTAGATATCCACACTCATGTTTCTGGATAGCAATTATCTGCTGATTTCGTATAAATAAAATTTTTGTGGTCTAGAAATTTTTACTTGTATATTACCGTCTCACTCAGCAACCATAATTATCTACTTGGTAAGATTGAATAACAGCTAAACATTCGTATATTATTCTTTTGTGTTGGTTTTTCATTAAGGAAGTATATTTCATAATATTTACAATTCGTTTACTTTTAAAAGATGCTTTAGATATAATTCGGCTCCCCTTTATCTCTTCAGCCCCAATATTACTAGTAATTATTTCCAAATCACCAATATTTGTCCATCATGTAGTTAAATAATTATCAACATACATATTAAATTTTGCTTATTTATTATGCAAGAAAACTTACTCCACTTTGAAGTTTTCTTGGGAAAAACCAAACGAATGTAGCTAATGATTCACCATTAAAGGAAGTCTAAATGAGATATTTTGCAATGAAATATGCATAATCAAATGGAAAAAAGATAATTTATTTTGAAAAGTGAAATATTTTTATGTTGAACAGAAACAAAATAAAAGGAAAATGAAGAAAAATAAACATTTTCTGTAAACTTAACATTAAAAACTATTTTTGAAAAATGTGAAAGTTAGGGAGGCCTTAGACAACCATTTCATTGCCTACGAATCAAAAACGTGTTCCATATTAAAAAAAAAAAAAAAAATTTCAATCTATATAAAATCGATCTATCCTAATATCACTGTATTAGATGGATGATATACCGATTTTAGAAATTTCAACATTGTTCAATCTTTATCAATTTTTTGCAGAATGAAAAAATGATAAAGAATTAAATTAAAAAGTACAAAGAGTTTTGAAATAGAGTATACATCAAAACTACTTTTAAACTAAGCACATTAACATTTTTAGTTAATAAACACTACTAAAATTCATTGTTAACTAAAAATCATAAAATATTTTAACAGTACATATCTATATTATCAGAAATTCTACATTTAATTACATTAAATACTCTTAATAAATTTATCACTTAATATTTTTTAATTTCTTAACATATTACCAACTATAAGGGAAGACAACTTAGTGTTTGCCTGGTGATAAAATTCTTTTCAAATCTAATTTTTTTTTTTTGAAGGAATTTAAATATTAAAATAGTTCTTCACATATATAGAAATTATGTATATGATGACTAAGATATCGAACATAATCTCTGGTACCGTCAGACTAATTGAAGAGACTGTATCTTACTAAAAGGGTAATTGCTAGGAAATCGTACCATTTAAAGCACAGTTTTTTTTTTATTGTATGATTTTTTTGTACTTAATCAATTTTCGATAATTAAGAAGTTTTCCTCAAATTTGTGTTAGAAAATCGTTCGGAGAATTAAATCAACTCAGAGTTCGTTAAACGTAATTTCTGTACTTATATGAAATACAGGGAAGCGTAATAGTCTGCATATGTTTAGTAGATAGCTGGCATGAGTACGCTTGAATTTATTGATAATATTATTCATCAATTTATAAGGATTAATATCCTTATAAAAAAAAAAAAAGTCGATACGTTAAAATTAATCAGATTGTAATCCAACGAGACAAGGATTTTTAGTATAGTTTATACAATAAATCACATATATCGCAATCAATTGCTTTCTGTTTTAGTAAGGAAAACTTAAATCTCTTTTGTTGTTGTTGTGACTAATCCTCAGTGTCTGGCAGCTCAAGACACACACCCCATGAGTAGTTTGTCTACTCACGGATGGTGAGGAACGTGACAGCCTCTGTTGTGATGGAGCGCCCGTAGGTAGAATTCCGACTTGGCTCCGAGTCGCTGAAAGACAGCAGTGCCTTCAGGAAAGACTTTTTACGTATCGTATGGGAGAAAACTCCCACCAGGTAGTTTAACTAATAAGGCAAGATGCTGAACATCACAAACGCCATCGAGTCTCCTCGTTTTTGAAACTGTGTGACAGCGTTTTTGAGTCGGGCTAAATCTCTTCTGATTTACTTCAATGAATTAAAATTTTCGTTCAGTACAATTTTCATTAAAATTAAGTTTAAATTCAGATTTTTTTTTCCCATAAACATTTAAAATTTAATGCCCTTTATAAACTTATTTAAAGTTTTACTTTCGTTCTTAAATCTTTATACGTTAAATGTTTAAATGATTCATTCCCGCTTTCATTTTTCTTTTATACACTTATAACGATCTAGTTCAATTTTTTCTCTAATACGAAAGAAAAAATGATTGTAGATTTATACTAGTTGTTTAAATAAACAGTCCTCAATGCGAAAACTGTTGATCTTTTGATTATTTTCCTATTTAAATAAATAAATTAATACTTAAGTATCATTATTCCTGATATATTTTCATTCCTTTTACTGTGTATATTGATTTAATTTACTTACATGAAACAATAAAATTGTACAATTGTGAATAAGTTATTACTAAATGAATTGTATTAAAAGCTTGAAATGACAATGAAAATAAAAATATTACTTTTTTTTTTTTTTAGATAGATCATTTTCATTACAAACAAAATGGCCTCTTCTGATAGCATTAGGAGCTCTCATAATAGGCGTTATCGGCATTCTTACAATTTCAATGATGTATGGTTTAACTGGAGGTGTCTATCCTACTGATGTAAGTATAAATTATTCATATCAAAATTATTAAAGCAACAAAACTTTTCAACAATATAATTTGTGTGATTAAAAACATCAGCTGCGTAGATTTAATAATTTCGTTACATAACAAGTGGGCTGAAACGTTCATAGGCTGACACATAGATGGCGCTACTAGTATTAAATCCATATGATTTTTAGTTAGCCCTAACCTTCAAAAGACACGTGTATAAATTTGACAGCTGTTGCACTATTAGTATGAGAGTTATAGCATTTTTAGTGAAGCAACTTTTGTTAGTTTGAAAAATGGATAAAAAGGAATTTCATGTGTTAATAAAGCATTGCTTTTTGGCGATAAAAAAAATACTATTGAAGCCAAGGCTTGGCTTGATAAACATTATTCGGACTTCGCACCAAGAAAATCAACCGTAGAGAAGCGGTTTGCTAAATTTAAACCAGGCGAAATGAGCACCGAGGACGATGCACGCAGTGGACGCCCCAAAGAGGCTGTTATCGACGAAAACATCAAAAAGTCCACAAAATAATTTCTGATAACCGTAAAGTGAAATTTATTGAGATAGCTGATACCCTAAAGATATCAAAGGAACGCGTTGGACATATCGTGAATGAATATTTGGATATGCGAAAGCTCTGTTCAAAGTGGGTGCCGCGCGAGCTCACAATCGACCCAAAACAACAACGAATTGATGATTCTAAGCAGTGTTTCGAGCTGTTCAATCGTAATAAACCCGAATTTTTGTGTCGATATGTGACAATGGATGAAACATGGCTTCATCATTTCACACCGGAGTCCAATCGACAGTCAGCCGAGTGGAATGCACGTGATGAACACTAAAAATGCTATAACTCACATACTAATAGTGCAACAGCTATCAAATTTATACACGTGTCTTTGAAGGTTAGGACTAACTAAAAATCATATGGATTTAATACTAGTAGTGCCATCTATTTATCAGCTTATGAACATTTCAGCCCGCCTGTTAGGATGTCCATAGTCTCTTTATGACATGGAACATTTACTAATTCCCTGTCATTACTGTCCATGTTGAACCATAGGCGTCTGTCTGACAGTTCCGAAACAGGGGACGTTTCCTTTTTAATGGGGATGGGTTGTCAGCCCTATACCTAACAGTAATATTAGACGTGGACCTACTGTTTAAAGTGGATTCCGAACCACTACAAATATCTATGGCACCGCCGGGATCGAACCCGAAACATACTGTCAGAGCGCTAGTCACTCGGACATCAGGCACCCGAACATTTACTACAGAGGCATTATATGAGATGAACAAATGCGATCCAGCATATAAGAACATATATTAAAGTTGTCATTTTCCATACAAAACTATACTAAGCATTACTATCTATTGCACATTAAATATAATTTTAAATTTAAAGAGATATTTTCTACAGGGTAAAAATTAAACTACTCTAAATGAAAAAAAAAAAAATAATGAGCAAGATTTAAACTATCGTGAATTTTAAAACCATTGCCTATTGCTTTGGTAAAGCCATTACAGGGAATGTTAAAAATTTTTTAGTGCTTTTGGACTTTTTATTGTTTTTATTTTAAACATTTATTTAAATTCCCTAGATATGTTATGCGGCCTAGTCGGCTAAATTTGCCTACTGACACTTCAAGAGCGAACAGTATCTTTGCAGTGCTTAGACGTGATTGTGAGTTATTTTCTACAGAGAATAATGGCTTATATCCTAGTCATAACCCCTTAGATGATAACTTCTCACCATTAATGACTCGACCAAGTGTTGGTCATCAGCATATAATAGTAATAAAATAGAATAGGTATCGGAGTTGCCAGTTTGTCAAGCATAACTCCCACGTGATACATAAACATTCTGTGACTTATATAACAGCCACTTCTCATTCATAGTTGTACGGATATCACGCATCCAAGGCGAACCTAGTGATCTTTGACTTTTTCTTTTGTCCACTTCTTACTTTCTTTTCCATTTTTAAGACCTTGCTCTTTTGTTTTCATATTACATTATTTGGAAGGAATTTACCTCATAAATTTTTTGTTCGTTTATTGATTTTACTAATTTGGTATTTCCTTATCTTAATGTTTTGCGTATTTTTGCTTTCCTCACTGGTCATCACTTATTATTTTCGATAGTTATTTATTGTCATTTTATTAAATTTTCTGGTTTCATTTGATTTGTACTAACATTGTTAGTTTTTTGACCCCGTTGTGGCCAGTTTTCCGAAAAAAGGTATACTGGTAAATGAGTAGAAACTGAGTTGTGAGCTTTAGTTTGCGCAATCTGTCTCTTTGGCCTCCGCATCTGATAAACCAGGGGTCTCCAAACTTTCCAGCCTTAGGACCATACTGTTTACTCCAGTAAGTACCAAGGGCCAAAACCATCTCAATTTTTCTGCTATTATCTATAATTTCTAGACTAGTCGCCGAGTACTCGCTCTGAGCGAACATACGCTTGCTAAATTCGCTAGTTCAATTACTATTACTATTGTGTGTATCAATACGACCGTGAAACTTGACGACATTTAGTGGTTAAAAGCGGAAATATGTAGGTATAACTACCGAGGGTAACCGAGGGATGTTCACTAATTTATAATGTTAGTGGGATTCATTTCAATTATTTGTTGGTTGTTATGCTTATGTAAAATTTTCTGCGTATTATGCTGGTCATTAAGCGTTACCTAGCCAGTAAATAAAACCGAGTTAGTATCATTCTGTGTTTTTTTTTATCCAACTTATTACAGCAACAATAAGCTATTCGCTATCGCGGGCCAGATTGATGACACTGGCGGGCCGTAGTTTGGAGACCCCTGTGATAAACGAATGGTACATCTCAGTTTCCAGGTGTATCAATTGGCTGGCAATTACTAGGCCATCTAGTCTAGGGCTGCTTAAAAAAATTAATGTGTCACTTCCTGGGAATCTCTACAGCAATGGAGGTCTTCTAAAGGATTTATCCTGACCGTATATGTCCTTATTAGAACCATTTCAGGAATATAATTTCCACTCTATGATTATTATGAGCAGTGCAGTATTTGTGTTCTTTTTCAAAAAAAAAAATTGTGCTCAAGATCTCAATTTGCCAATAACAGACAATGTTGTAGGACTTGTGTATTACGACGAAAACTTTAAATTATCATCATCAGAAAAATTCTGATTTGTGAGATTCGGGGAGTTATCCTCGATTAGAAATAAACTTGCCTCATTATCTCCATTTCAAATACAAAAAAGTTAACTTACCACCAGGGGTCATACAATGACCATAAAGAAACTAATCCGGTGATGATCGAGACTTGTTCTCCCTCTCAGACAAAAGCCTTTTATTGACAGTCAAGTTGCTTGATGCTGATATAAAAGTCAAGCAACATAATTAGTTAAATTTTGGTCGTGGTATTATATGCGATACTGAATGTCCCTTATTGAACCTGAAATAAAAAGTAATTAAACGATCGAGCAAGCCCCTTCTTAGCCCCTTCAAGACGGAATGTGGCACTGAAATTTTTCCTTTCGCTCGCAGTTACTCACTGCATTACAGTATATTTCTCTGCTTGCTTATTTTTATGCTTAAATTTAATCGGTCATCTCGTCTGATCCGAGGTCGACAAGTAGTAAAAAAGAAACAAGGCGTGGATTCTACCTCCTGCGAGCCGCGGGAAAATGATTCAGCAGGTATACGCTACTTTTGGTTCGGTCTTCCTTCATCTAACACCTACTTGGTCCTGTGGTAGAAGAAACATCAAAGTCAGGTTTTTCCAACCGACAAGAATGTTTTGGGCGAAGCTCCTTCGACTGGAGAAAATTCTGATAACTCTTGAGCAGACGGGACGAAATTCAATTCGAAAGTGAAAGAAGAAATATCCAAGCCTTATCCGACCCCTCAGACTCAATATATGTTTGAAAATCAGTGCTCAATGTGTTCTGCAATTCACACCAAATCTCGTAGATGTTTATGTTCCTCATCGACCAATGAACTGTGTGATTCACTTCTCAGAGTCATTAATTTCATTTAGTTTCTAATTAACCTTGTTGAAGGCCGCAGTGCTTTCGAGAATAAATTCATGACTTTCCTCTAGAAAAGAAGATACCCCACTGGGTGATGTGCTCATCAACACATTTACATGTCTAGTCCTCCTTTTCCAAGACGAATTTTATCAATGATATAGTATCGAAACGATATAAAGAAAAATATTAAATCTTGATTGATTTTCAAATCTTCCATAGATAATATTGATTTAAAATACATAAACAACAATAAAAATAACCGCCCCCAAATAACAAAATTTATAAATGAAAAGAATAATAAAACTCGACCTTTGTATTGGTACGATGAGGTGTTAAAGGCGCCCGAATCAGAAGTATCTGAGAATTTTATTGCATCTTATGTTTGCACAAAATATTTCCATTATTTCCATTGAACTACCATTGAGGGAAAAAGTGATTGTTTCATTTGAAATTATATATAAGAGTCAAATGTCTAAATATTTTAATCGAATGCGTGTATTCCTGCAGTTCCTATACTGTGAATTATTATAAAGTAAACACCTTTGACTGGTGTTTATTAGATAAACATTTTTATCAAATTTTTATAGTATGTAAGAAAAGTTTTAAAAAATCATCTAAGTTAATATAACTGCAAGAAAAAAGTATGTAGAATCGGACCTAAGATTTCTATTTTAAATCCCGTGCTCTACTGATTGAGGTAGTTGGGATACTTAAGAGCTAATTTGAAGTATTTCTAAAGTTGCATTATTATTATATTTGTTTTCAAAACGATACTCCTCGTTCCATATTAAAAATGACTAGAGAAATTAATTTATATTTTAAGATATTTAATCTTCAACATAACGAACAATTTCTTTACGATTGTAGAGTTTTACCATTGTCCATATTACTCCTTACATAGATGCACTGAAATAGATTCCCACTTTTTAATATATGCAATTATAAATTCTTTTTTTTATCCTGAACTTGATTTTTTTTTATGTTCTCTTTGTTTCAAATGTAAAGTTTGTATTTAGTAACGAATTTCTTTTTTTTTTTTTTAAATTATTCTTTAAATGTGAAAAAGAGTGTTTTTCGCGACTTTATTTCAATTTATTATTTTATTAATATTTTAGTATGGTGTAGTAATGGACGCTGGTTCGTCAAAAACCAACACAATAGTTTATAAATGGAGAAGTGATAAGCATAAAGGAACAGGATGTGTGTCACAAGAAGTAACTTGTCTTGCTGAAGGTAAGTAAAACTTTCTATATAACACTTTGTCATTTTTTAAATTCAATTGGTTCAATTAAATTTCACACTTTATGAACAAATTAAGCATTGCTCATAAAATCTAGATTATCTCATTCTCGACAACTTAGATTTTTTTATGCCTAAAGTTCATAAATGTATATTATATAACATTTTTCAACAGGTGGAATAGCTGAAATGGATCCTATGAAACTAGATCCAGTCATAAATTGCGCCAAGGATGTCACAAAGCATATAGGTCCTGAAGATCGACCCAAAACTCCTTTATTCTTTGCAGCTACAGCTGGTATGAGGTTGCTAAGGTAAGAAAGTTAATGAAATATTTATTTAATTAGAATGTTTTCAGTGAAGAAATAACACATTTATATACATGTGCAACTTTCAATAACAAATGTATTTATTCAAACAATAAATCAGATTAATATGAAACGAGTAAAGTGGTATTAAACCATGATTTTATTATCTTTATTACTGTAAAAATGCAAATACCCATAACAGTAAATGCTATTATGTATTTCAAACTATAATTTTTCTAGAAATTGTTGTGTGAATGTTTTATGGGAGATCAAACATATAACTCACACAACATGTAATTATGCAAGAGTGTCCAAGAAATATCATTTAATTTCAGAATTTGGTGCCTCAAATTTAACTACCGCCCTTGTTTAATACAATGGCAATTATGATTGATATTAAATTTATTCTTGAGTTTGATTCATGACTTGGGAATTTTACTTTTCTACTTTTTAGAGCAGCAATTTCTTTTTTTTTTTCTTTTTAAAATCAATTTTTTTATTCCTATTTATTATTTATTTTGCTTAAATAAAAAGTGTTACATTTTGAAGTAATATCTACGTCTACTCATCAAAAGTTACTTACATTTATAACTTGTTATAAATTTTAAGATTAATTGATTTCGTTTTATGTTATACTGTCAGTTTCTTCTAGTCCTATTTTTGTTTAATCAAACTATAAATTTTAAAGGAGAATCTTTAAATTTCACACAGAACATTAATGCAGTAATTAATTACATTTAATGTATACTACCTACAATTATATTTACAATGTTAACATACAATTTGATATCGTCATCTATACAGATCAACATAAAACTTTCCTTGCCATTTCCATCTTCAATATATGCATCATACAATGTTTCTTTTTTAAAACAAACTTATTAAGACATTCTACATCAAGTTAGATTTACATTTTAAATTTCATCTAAGATTTACATTTTAGACATAGCTGGAAAAAATTTTAAAGATCCATGAGAATAAAAAGAAAATAATTGATAATATTTTTTTAAAATGAATGAAATGATTAAAAGTTTTAAAAAATTTAATGAATTTAAAAATTCAGTAAATTTTTTTTGATATTGCATTTTAGGAAGTACTCTTAAAAATTATGTAAATTATTGTATTATTTATTCCATTTAATTTAGTAAACTAAAAAAATATAGGGAAATAATATATTTTAAGATATTGGGGCTATTCCGTAATCTTCAATGGACAATTATAAAAGAATTGAGAGAAGAGAAAGCAATTTCTGATGAAGTTTATGTTTGTTCAATAGTCGTAAACTTTAAAAATGGGTGAATGAAAATTTTAACTATTCTGATTGTTTTAGTTTATTATAATTTTAAAGTTGAATTTCTACATGTGCATATCATTGAAGTGAATTGATTCAGTGCTAAGAAAAATATTTCTGAAATAAGAAACACGATATTAATAAGTAGTATCCTAATCAAAAAATTCAAGTAAATATAAATTCCTCTAAAAAATAACTATTGTTTTTTATGAAGGAAATTGTGATAAAAAAAAAATGTATCTCTATAGTATTTCAAACATTCTGAATAGAGTTTGATATATGCAAGATACTTAGCAATTGATGAGTTGTATATGGTAAAGATATAAATAATTATATGAAAACATTTTTTTACGCCCATTAAAGTCGAAACCTTTCTATATGGCTTTTGTAACACTATATTTTCATGATTTTTCATTTTAATTATTAAAAGGAGTAAAGAATTAATCTAAATACATTTTTTTTTTTACTTATAGATTAACGAATGAAGCTCGAGCTGAAGAAATTTTAAAACAGCTAAATGACCATCTAAATGAGACGCAATTATCAGTAAGAGCCATCGAAATTATAACGGGAGAAGATGAAGGAATATATGGTTGGATCACTGCTAACTATCTTCAACAAACTTTGGAAATACCACAGGTAATGTCTGTAAAATAGCTGTCATTAATATTTTCTTAAACAAAAGTAGGAAAAAAATTTTTTGTAAATTGTAAGGGAATGTATCATAATTTACTATCTATAATCCGTAGCGCTGTTTAACTGCAGAAGATATTTTCGATCCGAAATAAGACCTCGTATAATCTGCAATTCGTGTATATTCTCTGAAAAATTGCATACCAATCAATATTTATTTTGATATTTATTTCATACATTTCATATGGCGTAAGACTAATAAACCGTTTTCCCATGTCGCACAGTCATTTTATGCCAAAATTATAAATGTGCCACAGAAAAATGTGCAATAAAACAAACTAAATGCCACAATAAAATGCAATATGATATAAATTTAAGATAGTGGAAACTGGAAGAAAGATTTGCATTTAAATGAATTAAGGTGAAAACAAAACTTATATTTTTCGACGATTTATAATCTTCATTTTATTTGGAGAAACCTATTAGTATAGCAGTTAAGAATTAAACAGGTAAATCAAATTTATAATTAGCTATAACTTCACTTTAGGCCTCTTCGCACATCACTGCATGATGAGCGTCGCGTTTTGTCTACTTTCGTACAAGTTCTACAACAGTTCTTTTCTACAACTATTTTTCATTATACTTAAAAAGACTGTTTATTTTTCTCACACAAAGCAAGGTTAATTTTTTTTTTTAAAGACTTTACTTTTCTCGCACAAAGCAGGAGTTTTTTTTTTTTTTTTTTTTTTATCTCGAATTGATCAAGCTATGTAACGTGCAGTTCAGCTAAATACGTCTAAAAGCACTGAAGATGTTGCACTCAACCTGTGTCTGAAGCATTCATTTCAGATTTTACATGTTGACAGAATACACCCATTCCATTTACAGAAAGTGCAAGCATTAAAAGTAGACAATTATCCTCTTCGTGTAGTCTGATACTTGTAACAATAGCCTGGCTTCCCCGCATATGCGTTGTTTACTAATAAAGAAATGTTGTGATGCTTCTGTCGGTGTTGGTAATTACTATATCTGATCATCTATTGTAAAAACAAGACTCCTTAAAAGTTTTCATACGTTTCATTTGGCCTATATACTTTTCAAATCTTTCTTAGCCACCAACGTTTAAACACAGCTATTCTAGACGCATGTTCTTTGAGGAGGAAAAGGGTTCCTTCTAATTTCTTTTACAATGTGACGAAATATTTTACGAAAATACTATATAAATGTTCTCTTTACTAAATGTATTAAAGTCTAGTCAACTTATTTTAAGTTTTTGTAGTAGCCACCTTGAACAGGAAGAATATACTTCGGCAGGTTCCTCATAACTCTTATATTTTTATTTTGTCACAGTTTTGATTTTAAGATATAAAAAGAAATGTTGTACATTTCCGAAAAAAATTGTTTTACCTTCTCCATATTTGGTAATATCGATTGCTCTGAATTCTGCTTCTTTATTAAAACAAAGAAAATCTTTGTTCTGTACCGCAAAATCCATCAAATATCTGCATTAGAAAAATCAAATCCTTGTGTAATGTAATTCATATTTGAATCTTATTTTGCGGGGTTTGGACTTCTTCAAATTTATTTAATGCATTTTGAAGCACTTACTGAAAACTTTGTATCTGTGACCTTTCTATTGGTACTAGAATTTTCTAGTAATGTGAAAAAAAAAAAAATTCCTCTTGAATCATCTGAACCTAAAAGTGTACTTTCTTACCTTTGGCTTATTATAAATATATTGGAGAATTGTTTTTAAAAAATCATCACAGTATATAGTTAAACATCTAAATAGCTTTATTCAAGTATTTATTTTAGAGGTTGTAGATGTAATTGGCGAATCAATTATCCTTTTGTTGCTATGAAATGTTTTATTTAATCTAATTATAAAAGAAATTAACTTTGAATATAAAATAACCGTTAATTCAGTACTTTGTCACTAAAATGTAGAAAAACTTTATTAGTAATGCAAGTTAATAACTTCTAAAAACCCTATATTCTAAAAACTTATTTTAAAAATCGATATTTTAATGTTTATCAGAAAATGGATTAAATTTAAACGTAGAAATTAATATAACATTAACTTTATTTATAAAAAAAAATTTGAATGAGGACTAAAAAATATTTTCTCCTGGAAGGAAGAGGACACAAAGATGAAAAAAACGTGGATCATTAAAATAAGGCTCTTAGAATTAATCAAAATGCTTTATTAAAATTATTACTTCTAGCATCGTAAAGCATCTGCCAGTAGGTAGACAGTCTTGGCCCACCATGGGGCTATTGCGCTATTGAAGAAAAAACATCACAGAGCATCAGTTTATTTGCATATTTGCTTACTGGAAATATAATGCGCAATGCAGAAATTCTTTGATATACAGTTTTAGCCCTCCTGTATAATCAATCATTCCTTATCTGTTAAGTAGATACGAGTTATTGAGTTTCTTAACTTATAATTTTATTGCATTTTTCTCCTTACAGAAATTTGATCCTTGGGAACCAACAACTTACGGAGCTTTAGATATGGGAGGCGCTTCAATGCAGATCTCGTATGCCTTACCAGGAGAAAAGCATGGAGAGAGCGAAACCAAAGGACTCACTCTGTATGGACAAGTGCACAACGTTTTTTCTCATAGTAATTTATGTTTCGGCAGAGACGAAGCTGAGAGAAGATATCGATATCTCTTATTGAAAGTAATATACGTCTCCTTTTACCTTTAATTTTGCCATTTGTTCTTCTAATGATTAATATGATAAATATTTTACGTTTATATATATAATATATACTACTGTGCCCAAAAAGTAAGACCAATTATTTTTTTTTTTTTTTTCAAAAACTCTTTATTTATTCTTCCAAATTTATTTCATCGCCTACAAAGTAATCCCCTCCGGACGCAATGCACTTATGCCAACTTTTTTTCTAATCCTCGATGCATACTAAAAAGTCATCGGCAAGGACGGCCTTCAAAGCGCGCGCCGATTAAGTTGAATCTCTTCAGTAGACTCAAAACGGTGTCCCCGGAGTGGTCTTTTGAGTTTAGGGAATAGCCAGAAGTCGCACGGTGTGATTACGGTGGTTGTGGAACGATATGGATTTAATTTTTAGCGAAAAAGTCACGAAGAATCAATGCAGTATGAACTGGCGCATTTAGTGTTTTCGGTACCAAGCGAGATTTGACGCGTTTGAGGCTCAAAATGGAATTGACCTATCCTTTTGAATTTCCAACATCATCAGTAAGGTCTCTAATTGTAAATCGACGGTTTGCAAGCACCAAATCTTTAATTTTTTGGGCGTGAGCTTCGTCGGTTGAGGTTGATGGTCGACCAGAGGGCTCTTCGTCGTCAACGCGTTCTCTGCCTACTTTGAACTGTTTATACTACTTCTAAACATTTCTTTCCGATTATGATAAACAACTTTTTTTCCAATTAAAAGGAGGACACAAATTGAAGAAAAAAATATTATAAATAAAAGAAACATTTTGTTCATTGCAACAATAATACAGAATATTCTATAATATGATAAATGTTATAATAAAATATTTGTACAATTTTATATTATACTACACAAACTCTGAATGGTAATTATGACGTGAAATGCAAATGTTCCCTCCATTGCAGCTAGCTGTTTCTCGTCTTCAGAATAATTTGATGTTTAAAAAAAAAAAAAAAAAACTTTACAATTGGAAACCGATGCATCTAATGTTTGTTAATGGTCAAGTGTTTCGTAATGGTTGCTGTGCCCCCAATGAAAAAATTAACAGCTGTAAATATTGCAAAAACAGTGGTATCTTTCTTTGATACGAGGAATGGAAATTGCTTTTTCAATTTATCGGAAACAATGGAATTTTCTTTTTTGATTTTTCCAGTGCTAAATGAAATCTATCGTATAACTCTCTATTTTATTTTTAATTAAAGATACAAGCATATTATGAATAAAATTAATCATTAAAACTAAAACTTAATAACATAGCGAATAAACTCCACTAAGTTTTAAATTTAAATTATTTTTCACTTCTGTTGACAACAAGGTTGTCTAAACTTGGATAATGAATTAATAAAAAGTGAATTGTGTGTAATTAAATATGTGCGGAGACCATCTATCTTGTATATCTTCTGTGCGGGGGCATATGTATCTCATAATCGCGTCTCCACACTGTACAGACCCTTGACGAATTGTCATGGCAAATGCAAATGCATCGCATCACATTCACCCGATCGGTTTGGCATCGACCGAATACGGAAATGTACACATTAGTTTTCAAATATCTGAAAGAACATATATGAGGAAACTTTACGAGGGAAGTCTTAGCTAACAAAAGGACTACCCTCCCTAAAGGATAACTATTAGTCAGCTTACATGTAAGCAAGAATATTTTTTTTATTTAAATCAAGCATGTTATTACTAAATTGGGATCGCAGAAAAGAGTAAAAATTAAGTGAATCGCGTGGTAAAAATTTCGCGGTTTCATTTAAAAAAAATTCTAGACAATTTCAAAAAATGTGGATTATTTGATAATATAACTGATGATATTGAAAAATGATTGTAACTACAGTTTAAATAAAAATTGTTTTCCTTGTCGCGAATAAATGCATCCGTTAAAAATATTCATGCATCCTTTACAACTGATCTTATCGCATTTTTCACCTAGTGTTATTGTTCGGAAGTTTGTAGTGGTTCAGAATCCATATTAAACAGTAGGTCCCGGTCTAATATGACTGTAGAGCTGGCGACCCTACCCCGTAAAAAAAAAAAAAAAAAAAAAAACATAGCCTGTCTCGAAATTTGCCAGTAGGCAGACAACCTTGGTCCACCATGGTGCTGTTGCGTCAATGAAGAAGTGTTATTGTGCATTTAACATTTTAATATTAATCAAATAAGACAAATTCATTTGATGTAACACTTTAAAGAAAGCACCTTCCATAAGATTATCACATACTTTTTAATCACTATTAAAAAAAGTATGTGATAATTCGTCGTTTATCACATTAATCTATTCGTCGTTTGATGCATTAATCAGCTTCTTTATTATTTGTGATCATCTTGCATTATTCCAAATGAATACTTTTTATTTCTCTAATTAGGATACGAAGGCCACAACGATAGATGATCCTTGCTTGCCTCTTGGAAAAACATACACTATAACTTGGGCCAATTTATTTAAACGACCTTGTACCAACAGTACTAGATTTCCTGAAATAACGAAGTCTCCAATTTTGGTAAGATATAAAAACTAGTTCCTATCCAACCATTGTAGAAATTCTTACTTGAAATGCCAATGAATAATCAAAAATTGAATAGTAAAATCTCCCTTTTTATCTTCTCCATTGAGTAAACAAATTAAATTTTCAAATGAAGTGTGCAAAAAGTACAAATAAAATAAAAATAACCGAATTTTTCGAGCTACTTCTTTTGAGAAACAGAGAAGTGAAAACTGGTGCATTCAAGTAATAAATTGCAATGATATTTGATAATAGATTACTTTCTGGTCGAATCTTTTTAACTAATCGAAATAGTATTCTTTCGAGAATGTCAAAATATTAACAGAAGAAACATTTAAATATACAAAATATCAATTAAGATGATTAAAGTGGATTCTAATTCGAACTAGAGTTTTTATTAGAATAATAAAATTTTTATTAGACAATAATTAGAATTGTAAAAGTATTAAATGAAAATAAAATCAAGAATGTTATATTCCTAATTTTATAATACAAAAAAGTAAATCAAAATAAATTTTTTTTATCTGTTCCATTAGTTAATAAAAATTCATTTTTCAAATATGCTTAGGGAGAAAAATATTGAAATGAAAGTTACTTTTTAAGACGAAAAAAAAAAAAAAAAAAAAAGTTCATAACGAAATAATTTCTTTTTCAGGATGTTAATTACACATTTGTTGGATTAAGCTCTCCAGAAAAGTGCAGGATTGCTGTAGCCAAATTATTAAATAACACAATGTGTGAACAGTATCAGTTCAAAGAATGTTTTAAAAAACTCGACAATATTCCGGATGATCAACAATATCTGGTGATTTTTTTTTTTTTATTTCATTTCATTTATAACATTTCAATCGTATAATACTGAATATTGATATCTATCAGCTTAAATTTAATAATTTTAGAATCATTGATTTGTAATTGTTAAATTTTCAGAAAAAAAAATAATGTATAGACTTTATTGAAATACATATAGGTTTCAATTAATGTCACTAACTTTAAAGTTTTTATGGGTTGCAGCAGAAAGTTTTTCTTGTGTACATTCAATCAGAAATTTCCTAAAGTCAAATTTCTATATTTAACAATTCATCTTATTAGCTAAAAATACGTTTTCTCGAGACTTAATTTTCTGTTTCTATTTCAGGCCTTTGCATCATACTTTTTCACAACAGATTTCTTAAATGTAACTAAAGGTTCTCTAGAAGAATATGAAGATGCTATGGAAAATTTCTGTTCCAAAAATTATACAGAAGTAAGATTGGCTTTTCTTTAATTTTTACTAAATGTATCTTTGCTAAAGAAAATATAATAAATTGATTTTTGAACCAAAATTTAAAAATATCTTAAAATATAGATAAAAATAAAAATGTATTGCTGAAATTATTTTAAGGCCATTTCATGTCAATTTATCCAAATATACTTTTAACTTATAATCTAGTACTTCTATAATATTTTATCTAAAAATTTGTTTTCAACGAAATACTCTTAACTTGCTCTTAAAGAATGTAATACTTAATATATGAAGTAATCTTAATAATAACTTTTTAAAATTAATTCATTAATGAAATTTGAAAGAAAAATTAACTAAGAGTATTAATATCTTTCAGGTGCAGAAAATATCAAAAAGTAAATTTGCAACTCAATATTGTTTCAATTCCAAGTACATACACCATGTATTAACCAGTGGATTTGGTTTTAGAAATACTACTTGGAAAAATTTGATGTTTGTTAAAAAGTAAGTATCAACTGCTGAAAAAAGTTAAAATTGATCTTGCAAAAATTATCACTCTTCATAATTCGTTTTTAAAATGCATGTCTCATTATCATAAGGCATTGATTGCTTAGAAAGGGCATAAAATTGGTGTGATCCACTAGATTTTAGTTATCCGTACAATAAAATTACTAGGAAAGCTTTTATATTAAACATGTAGGTGTGAGCTTTTTTTCCCCTCATGTTTATGAGAGAGATTCAAAGTTCAGAATCATTGAAGTAAATATATCAATTTCCCAGAAATAAGTTATTGTTACTATGTTAATTTAGTTACAATTAATAAATATTTGAAATGCAAATAACCGAAAGCTTGTGCCTTAACAAACCATTCAATATTTAGCACATAATGAAAAACAGGACTATTGAATAGCAACTTATTTAGCCCGTTTTCAACTGAATACAAACTACTAAAACTATGTAGGCATATTAAACCTATTCATTTTCGTTTCAGATTGCAAACAAAGATGTTGGATGGACATTGGGTTATATGATAAATGCAACAAACTTAATTCCAGAGAAGGCCAAGAGTGAAAGAGCAATATCTGCAGCTGCTCTATCAGTTTCCTTAGTCTTATTTATAATTGTTATAATAGGAACTTTGATATTTTTGCTACGCAACCATCGAAATGAAAGCAATGATGGAAATAAATCTCTGTACAGTAAAGCATAAATCTTAAAGTTTTTTTTTTTTTTTGACAACGAGTGCAATATTTAACAAAAATTACAAGTTAGTTTTTTGAAGGCCGTGACGTAACTCGGAAGTACTTTGGACATTTTATCATTGCTGTTTCAAATAACTTTGATTATTTTTCTAAATGTAAATATAAAACTTTTTAGTGTAATTATTTTACCTTAATATCTTGTGCCTATTAAAATTTATGTACAAAAATTTTTTCATGAACGTAATTCTCTTCAAAAAACAACAAAAACAATTTTTCAGATTGTGAGCCGAATCTAACAAACTAGTAAATTTCTCTTTACATTACTTGTATAATGTTAAATCACACATATCAAATGATTTAAAAAATTTAGACAATATAATAATGACTTTATTTCAGAATGCACTTTTATACAATGTCAACTACATCAAAATAAACCTGGATATAAGAGTCCAAAACCATCATACAATATAAAAATAAATATACAACTAGTTTACAATCGTGCTCTTCTGCATTATGAATGGTTTTTTTAAAATATAGTATTATATGCGGCAGATCTTTTTTAAGGGTTATCCCGACAGCTTCAGTATTTTGATTTCACTTTAGTGAACAAGTTAGTTAGGTTTTGACTGATGTAAGATCTGAGTTCTACAAACGGTTCCCACACTTGAGTAACGATCCTATTAAAAATAAGAACATTTCCTCAAAGCTGAAGTCAAATTCAATCTGAAAAACTAAGTATTATATTTTAAACTATAACCATGGTCAATTTAATTTCAAGTATTCTATGCCAAGCCATCTCGAAATCTGTAAAAATAAAGGTACATTACCCTGTTCTAAGGAGAAATTTAAATTAGATGTTGAGGCCTTAAACACTAAAATTTGCTTCATTTGAAAAAGAAAGAACAATAGTTATAGTGAAATGTATTATCCCCAAGTTCTATGTAATTGAGCAAACTTGCAATTACTTATTGACCGTATTTTTTCTCTCTAACGAAACTATTAACTGTTCTAATTACAGGCATGGATTTAGAATAGAGGCACAATGCTTTACAAAAGATTTGAATTTCAAATTCCTTTCAACAAATATATAAACTACTTAATTAGATTGATTTGAGATTGAAAGTCAAAAATTATTGAAAAGCAATTTGTCCATTTCCTCTTTGCCAAATAACATTGATTAGTTAAAGCAAAAACACATCTTTTATGGATAAAAATGGTAGCATTAAGAATTTACCAGAAGCAAACTTTCACTCAGTAAAATGACAGCATATATACAAAAGAACCCAAATTTAACTTGTAATATTTTTTAGTCTTGTCTAATTTAATCAGTTTCTTTGTTTGCTTAAAATGAAAACTTTTGCAATTTGCCCCATAGACGATCACCGAAACAGAAAATAGGCCTTCTAGTAACATATGATCGTTTTGAATTATTAAAAAAAAAAAAAATTGTATATAGCTAATATAAATTATTTGAATCCATATCACTTGTATTAAAATACTAATTTTGTTTGTTATCAGTGTTACATTTGTTTTTGAAGGATAAGATACACAGAATAATTTAATTCAGGAACAGTGATGTAGTGCAATTCTGTGCTGCAAATGCCTTTTATATGCAAAATAAAACTTTATACTTAATCTGTATTTTACTTTAAAGCATTCTCTTCCATGTCGAAGAATTGCAAAAACTAAATTCGTGGTGAAAGGACAGCATTTCAATAGTTTTTTACTTTAAAACTGTTCTCTTGAGCAACTTCATTTTTATATACACTACTACTATGTTCTCTGTATAAAAAATATTAATATCGCTAATCCATAAAAAGCATTTATAATTACCTTGCTTTACACATTTGCTGCAAAGAACAAAACATGTCAATGAGTGAAAAATATTTAAGAATCACAGGTACAGAATACATAGAGCTGATTAAGAACATTGAAGTACAAAAAAAATTTTTATAATCCTTTAAACACCTACAAGATAATCATATCCCCCTCCCTTTTACTTAAAAAAAAAAAAATGTGTTTCTACTAAGTAGAAAAACAAATAATTGTCAATACTCAATTTTACATTTTATAAATATATGTATTTTCTTTTATGTGTTAATAAGTTGCTGTATTTTATAAGGCATCATAGTAGCTAATTTCCCTTAACAAAAGTTAAGGATTACAAAGAAAAATATTAAATTACAATTTTATGCTTATAAGTGTCCTATGTATGAAAGAAATGTTAATATTCAAATAATTGCTCTTGATACTACCTTCTATTTATGTTGTCTATTAATTATTCATTAAAGCCTTACCTTAGTACAACAATCTTATCTCATGCTTATGGAAGTGAATGTTTTCTCTAGTCTTTGGCAGTGCACAAATAGAATTTATAAGATCACTTATATATTCTATACACTTCTAAAACAAACCATATGTATCTTGTATACAAGTAAAAAATTCTAAATATATTTTTACAAAGTTTTTCATTCAGATCAATAATTATATATGTAAGCAATATACAATAAAAGTTTTCAGATTACAAAGGGAAAATATATAATTAACAATATTAATGAAGAAAAATTACAAATTAATGTTTTTATTTATCAATATAACATTAAATCGAAAACATTTACCTTACAAATGAATATTTATTATAATGAGGGTAATGAACTGCCAAAATTTTCTCAGTTAAATATGATCAAGATAAATTTAATTACCCTATTATTTTTTGTACAGAAGTTTAATGGCGAGTCATTATAAAACAAAAATTACAAAGAAAATAAAATTTGTTTCTAAGTGCTGCTATTTAAAATCTTATCACAGTTCAATTAATTTTAGAAACTATTTAAATAAAATGCTTCAATTATTTAAAAATGGAATGCGAAATTTATCAAATCACAAGAAGTAAATTAAGAAATATTTATAAAAGAGTGCTGTTCAGTACATACTTTTTTTTTTTTTTGAGAATTTATAATACAGATGTCATAAATACATTAAGTACTAATATTGATATATGAATCTATGCAAATCTCATTTACATATGCAAGATATATATATGCAAAATATGAAATCTTTAAAATACTTAAGAAAACATAACAAATTTCATTATAATTTAACATGGAAATTTATTATTCAAATTCTACTTTATATAATATCAAAAACATGTAATTGAAGTTATTACTAATAAATTGCACTAACACATTTTTTTAAATGTAAATACTATCTTTATACATGAACAAAGATGTTTTTTAATATCACAAATAAGCTAAAGAAAAAATTTAAATCATAAACAACATGGATCAATCATTCTATAATTTGTTTTTTAAAGAATGTATAAGTAGAAATTAATATTCCCATACCTCAAACTAAGAAAATGGTACATATAGCTATCCTAAATACATGATCAGAATTGCCAAATAAATAAGCAAAGGAAAATACTTTTCTGCAACTTTTATAAAACATTTAACATCATACTATAAAAATGTTCTCATTTTTGTGTTATTCCAATAACTTTTAGGTGCACATTCATAAACTTCAAATAGATGCAGAGCAAGACATTTTTTCTTTCACTACGACTATGTTTAAAACGCCTTTTAAGTAAAAATGTTATTTACTCAAATTAACAAAATAATTTAGAGCAAAATTAACTTCATCATTGATGATGCATCTGTAAAAAAATAATTTTAAAGAAGACAATCTTTGATTATATTCTCCACTGGCCCATTAGGTTCCAATTCATTAAAGAAATCACTTTTACAAAGTAAGTTGTTTTCCTTCAAAAAATGAAATGTTGTTAATTATAAAAATTTAATAATGTCACAAAAGAAATTATTTTATAGCAATAAAATATATTATTCTTAATTTACAATAGAACCATGAAAACATTATCTAGAAAATTCATTGAAAAAGTTGGTTGGTTGGTTTGTCACTCTACGGTCATCTTCTGTCTCACGAGGGCTTAACAGACCGGGACCTACAGTTTAAAGTGGATTCCGAACCACTACAAACATCCATGGCACCGCCGGGACTCGAACCCGGAAACCTGTGGTACCGAGCGCGAAAGAAAAGTACTTTAAATTCTATATATTTTACAAATATATTTAGTTTTTCAATTTCTAGTAAAAAAAATATTCTTCTGTTATTAAAATGAATTTTAATTTTAATATTTTTTATATACAAGAAATATAATCATTTTCTATCATCAAAGTCCATAAAAAAGACATTAAGTATAAAATTTATCTGAAATATCAATTTCTACGAAATTTTGTTTTCTATGGTATAGCACATTAAAAAATTTATCTACTACTTATAAAGTGCTCTTGTACATTAAAAGTGACTGATATAATTCAAATACTTACATGGGAATGCATTCCAATGAAAGACTTCTAATGGGATTGTGAGATTGAAACAGATTATCAGAACTGCTTCATTACCTTTTCATACAAATGCAATATATAATTTTATATACTTTTACAGATAAAGAAAAAATTTGATAAAAGTAACTTATCTACAATACAAGAGTATACAATATGCTGATAAATATTATGAGTAGTGAAACCAAAATATCTAAAGCTATAAAGTAAATAATAAACTACCCAACAATTTAAAAGATTATTTTTCCCATGACCATTGCTTGAAGAACATTTTACATCAAACAATTGAATTCAATTGGGACATAACAAATATATAGAACACAAGCAATGTATTCATATAACTATGAAAGTATTTCTGAAGGCTGGTGAAGAAATTGAGATGGTGAATGAGTTGGTAATGAATTTTGAGAAAGTGAAGAAGAAACAGAATTATCAACACTCTTCGACTGCTGTATTTGATGCCAGGTTTCACCTAATGCTTTCGCAAAATGGTCATCCACTAAAAATAAAAATTATACCTATATGTGCTTCATTAAATATAATGCACTTTGTAAAAGAAAAATGCTGCTTACTTATCAATTAATTTTCTAACTTTGCTAAGAATTCATATATTAATATTTAATTACTAAAGTTTTGAAAAATGTTTGTCAAATATAAGCAGATAATAATTCATAAAAAAAAAAAAACAATATTTTCAACATTTAGCATAACGGCTTAACTTTTAACAGATAGACATCCTGTACATAACAATTAGTAATCTTCAGTTTTTCTTTTATATAAATATTTTTATTTTTTAGAATGCACTACATGAAAAGCATTAGTGGTATAAATTATATCATCTGTAAAGCAATCAGATGTCACATTAAATTATATTGATAATTTATTTGAAATCAGTTAACACCTCAGGAAAATTGTATTATGTTAAAAAGCCTGTTAGTATAACAGTATATCAAACTCAAACTGACTCTTGACCAATGCCTTTTCTACAATGAACAATGCTGATAAAAATTACCAAAAGGCACAATTTAAAGAGATAAGAACCCCCAGAATTTCAAATAAAGGTTTTTTCCTGAAAACTCTGAAATTCCGGTTTCGCAAGAGTACAAACTCCCATAAGAAAAGTCATAACATTTCATTTGAATATATTATGCAAACAACACTAAGATACTTATTTTAAATAAAAGGTAATATAAATTGAAATTTTTGAAAACTTACCTGTGATTGAAACATTGTTACTGGTAGACTTTGAAAAATATTTTGATAATTCACCCAAAGAACGTCGAAAATGCTCATCAATAACAGGGTCACAAGAACTTTAAAAAATATACAAAAATATGTTTACTGACTTCTCTTTAAAGATTACATCAAATCTGAATTTCACAGCATTACCAGGAAAATAAACACATTTCTGATACCAAAACACTAAATAACTCAAAATTATTATGAGAAAAAGGAACATTTTCTTATTTACTCTGAATGAAAAAAATATATTGTAATTTTCAACCTTAACATTTAAAAACATAACACCAAAATAAATGATTTTCTTTTTTGTTTCTTAAAAGAAATTGAAGCAGTTTTCTTTAATAAATAAAAATTATGTTAACAAAATTTTAATGAGAAATGAAGAAGCTTAGAACAGCTCAACCATTTAAGTTACTACTTGATCCGTAAAGGAAATATTTATTAGAAAAATTTATCTTTTAATAAAAATGTCCAGAATAGATTAGTTAACCTCAGGATCACTGTTATAAATAAGCTTAGCCTGAAATTGAAAACTTTTTTTAGTATTGGATATTTTTTATACAAATATCCAATTCCCATAGCTTGAAATTCTGCAAATAATGATTTTTCTTTTTTTTATTTAAATGCCAATTTACACTTTTTACTTTATTTTTCTTAAAATATTTATTTCAATAATTAAAAACTTTTGGCTAGCTAAATTATAAGCTTAAATTCAGTACAAGAAGAAAGCATTAACATGCTACATTTTTTTCCTTAATTCGGCCAAGGTGGATATATTAGATTAACATACTTGCTACCACTCCTAACTATAATTTAATTAACATGTTTTACAAGTGGCATTTGCAGGTTCCCCCCCACCCCCTTCTAATGTGAATTCCAGACAATTAAAATATTGGACACCTTGGTCTAGAATTTAGAATTTGACAATTTTTAAAACCTTACTCCCTTTTATTAAAATTTCAATAATAAAATTCATAAAATTGATATTACTTTTAGTTATAGTACTTCTTTACTTTTACATAAATAAAAATATGTTAAAAATAATAAAATGTCATTTTATAAAAATTGATATTTAAGAAAAAGGAAATACCAGACACAATTCCCGGCGATGTCCAGGTCGCACATCCTTGTTTCTTCAGCATCTACATTGTTGCAAAACCAGATGACCGTTAAGACACTGACTGCTCCCTTTCTGCAATGTCATTGCTATTATCACTTACATTAAGCTGCACACATCTGATGAGTGCCAAATCT
>BPLR01014636.1:0-29565 GCA_021605095.1 Caerostris extrusa
TTTGCTTGAAGTGTTTTGTAGTATGGTTTTGAATCACTTTTCATGGTTTGGGTTGGGATTTTAAATTGTATATTCAATGACTATAAGTACTACTAGTGCTTTGATCAATTCCTTCTGTTGGAAGTTTCATATTTATCACTTTTGGCATTTTCCCATGCCTATTGAGGTATATAGTGCTTCTTATTGTATTTAGAATACTTCATTCTTCACTTATGCCTAGAATTTTCAAACTTTGATATATTCTTTTCGCTATTGAATGTGACAACGTTTCTTGTAGAATTTGGAATACTTCATTCTTCATCTACGACGACATGTATCTTACTTTGTATATTCTTTTAGAGATTTTTGAACAATTCATTATTCATGAAGTTCTTGATTTATTCAATGTTTCTATACTCATGTGGCTATTGAATTTGGCCATTCTTATAGTATTCAAAACAATTGCTTCCTATATCTCTTGCATTATTAAACAATGCCACATTCCCAAGTTTATTCATCCGTTCTCGAATGTTCACACATGATAAGTTGAAATTTGCCGAGCAGATTTCGGTTTTTTTTTGTTATTTATTATTATTTATTTATTTCATATAATAAAAGATGAAAGAAGGTATATCAATCGTATTAAATAGAAACATGTTCTGTCCATCAGGTCGCTTTCCAGTCCCCGTGTGTGGCCCTACGCCACCAGCAAGGGGCCGTCGAAGGGTTCAGCAAATATCTGGCCATAGATCTGGACGTGTGGGGAATAAGAGTGGCCACAATCGCCCCCGAGATGTTTCAGTAAGTTCAAAGTACACGTTACTTTAGAGCAGTTCCATAACAAATTTTAAAAATTCAAGATCAAGATTCAGTTCCAAGACAAATTTTAAGATCTCAGACAATCATGATTTGTTAACAGTCTAAAACAGGATGGGCAAACTATTTCGGTCGCGAGCCAAAATCTAAAAAGAAAAAGTTTGGCGGGTCAAGATAAATTTTTCTAAAAGTTTAAAAACAATATACAAGTATTACAATTTAAATATGTTAATGAGATGAGTGAAATTACGATTTCATTTTTAAAAGTTTCTTATATTGAAGTTCGAAATACTGATTCTAAGGAACGAGGCTAAATGCTCATCTGTCATTTCTGAAATAATTCTTTCTAAGGTTCATAGCTGAACACTTGTTCACGTATATATAAGATGAAGCAAGCGTAGAACTGATTTTCTGAGCGTGAGATATTAAATTTGGGAAACTTACTTTGATAATGATTTTCAAAACTCTAACTTTGGCATTAGAAATCGGCAAATTAACCGGCAAAATTAAAAATCGGACTGGCAAATTAAAATTCTATATGCGAATCGGAATGGGAAAATTCTATATATAAAATCTTCCGGCGGGCCGTAGTTTGCCCATCCCTAGTCTAAAACGTGCGACAGCAACTTTTCTTGGGGCATTAGGAACACAAGTGATGTCCACGTTAAGGATCGCCCAATTCTTGCCCTTATATTCTCCTCTGCCTTCGATTTAAAGTTGTGTTTGAAATTTTTGAACAAGTTCTCCAGGAAACAATATGTTATTCATCACCTCAGTTTATGCACTTAGGGATTTCAATTTTTCTTTGAAGGGACAGTCCTTGTGAAATGGTTATATATACATTTAAGATATCTAGGCTTAGAACCATAGTTATTTGTTGAATGATAAAAAAAATTACATTGGAAAACAATGGATCGCTTCAGGTCTTTGAAAGAACTTCTTAATCTTGATGGAGTGTTAAAGAAGCATGTTTAATGAAAAAAAGTCGATATTTCGGTCAGATATTTTAAGAATAACTTGCCAAAGAGATGTAAATGCAAGCAGATGTTTTAATTAAATGCATGAAATAAATGTGTAAAGGCGGAGCAAAAATATATATATGCTAATTGTGTGAAATAAAGGCAGAACAGATATTTTGAATAAATTCATGAAATAAATTTTAAATATTTAAATTTAAATTTTTTTTAAATATCTTGAATAAATGCATAAAATAAATGCCGTGCAGATATTGGGAATAAATGCATGAACATAAAGTAAATAAAATTTTTAAAGTCAATTCCTACTTTTTTTGTCACTCTATTGCAGAAAGTCCTTTATAAATATTCATTTTTTTTAAGTTTATCTGGCGCCCTCTATTGGTAGATACATGCAACTTAAATCTAAAAAAAAACTAAAATTAATTAATTAAATTTAATTAATATTTGAAAAACTGTATTAACTTCAAAGTGTCATCCACTACAAGTTAAAAAAATGTATTTGAACTTGAGTGGATGAATAAAAAAGTATTTTATGAACGATTGAAAATTTGAACAAGATATATATAGGGAGAGTGTGAGCTAATAGAAGGAATTGAAAAAAATAACTTCGTTACAGGACAGACATGACCAGTGGCGAAAACATCCTGGGAGTCATTGAGCAGTCGTTGAAGGGCGTCGACGAAGACGTGCGCAAGGACTACGGAGACGAGTTCCTGCAAGGGTTCAAGACGTGCTGCAGCAAGGCCATGACGTCGGTGTCCACGCCCAGACTGGACAACATCGCGAAAGACGTCGAGTCCGCAATCGCCCTAGTGCATCCCGATGCCGGATATCAGTCCAGTAGAAACAGCCCCCTCAAATTTCTACTTAATACAATCGTGGCTTATCCAACAAAATTGCAAATAATAGCAGTCAGAGCTTATTATTTTTTTTTTTGGGTATGCCTAAGCCTCAGAGAGTACTTAAGGAAATAAATTGATATTATACTAAGTAGTAGTAAATTTATTTTTAACACAAAATAGCATTTTTTTTTTTTTTTTTTTACTGACATTTTTGTACTTGGGATTAATTTATTACATGTACGCTATTATTAGTAACTGCTAGTTTAAGATATTTTGTGAATTTAAACTTATTTCTCGCTTCAGTGAGAAATAGGAGTTTAAATAAAAGAAAATTAAAAGTTAACAAATTAAATTGAATTTTTATTTAATCCTCAATACAATTCAGTTTAAATTTAACAAGAAGATGGATTCACTAATAAACATTTGTATCTTTTGATGACAATCATGACTACACCTATAAGCACTTCGCATAGAAATTTAAACTTGTGAAAGATTTTCTAAATTTATTTGTGAAAAGCAAATGTGGTACATTTACACTTAAAATTTATTCCAAAATGCAATGGCTACCTTTTCTTTTCTCTTGGCGGGATGTTCATGGTATATCTTACAAATCTCACTCTCTATAAGAATATTATTTTTCTTTAAGATTTATTGATCAGAAATTTCAGGACCAAGTGTCGAGAAATGTAATTCAAAGAAGTGTTTCATTTATAGCTTAATTCAAGTTTGTTCTGCTTTTAACTGTTATCATGAAATACTTTAATTATCACAATAATGTTGTTATTGATGTGACTAATCCTCCGTGTCCAGAAGAGCAAGACGGACATCCAATGAGTAATCTACTCATGACGATTAGGCGACTCAGTGACGGATTTAGGCTTAGGCCAGCGAGGCCCGGACCTAGGGCGGCAAATTTTTAGGGGCGCAAAATTTTGAAATCGATTTTTGTTTTTTATTATCTGTAAGACCGAATTTTAATACTACTTTTCTTGCTTTGACAACCTTATAAGATGTCAATTTTTAAAGGGTAGAATTTTTTTTAAATAATTAATCGTGTAAGTAGTAAAATTTAAAATATCTAAAAAATAGGTTGATCTTCGGTTATCTTAAATTGTAAAGGTATGGAGATGTATTTGTCAAAATATTGAATCAATTTCTGTAAAGATTTGCAGATTTCAAATGGCAAACCATTAAGTAACAATATTTTTTATTACGGTGTTTTGTAAAGATTACAATTTTTGTAACTAGTTTGAATACATACTTTAGGTTAAAAGAAATTATCGTATAAAGAAAAATAAAATGTAACAAATATTACTCATAATACTTATTAAAATGTGAAATCTATTACTTTCATTTTATAAAAAAATAGATGTGCGATAGCGTAATTTAAAAATTTAAGTACGTGATGATTTGTTTATAAGCATGATATTTTAAAGATTCATAGATGTGGCGTGTGTAAGAGCCGAAAAACCACTTAGATCATATTTAATTATGTTCATTACTATTTACAAAACAGAGAAAGAAAAGGAGATTCTGACCTTGACAGCAATTAACATTTTACAACAGTAATAGATATATATTGCATGGTTGCAGTCAATTCCTGTCTACACCTCTGAGGAGGTAATATTTGCTTGAACACGGTTATTATTAAAAAAAGAAGGAAAGCATGCCAAATTCATCACACATGGCATTGACCCAGATTTAGAGAACACGCTTTCTGGAAACAATGTGCCAAATTCTTGATTTCCCAAACAAAGGGAACTTTCGTCGAGTCACTTTTTGTGTTGAAAAGGTTTACATCTAAAGTAATAATGTAATTCACTGAAATTAGAAATATGGTAAATGGAGATAAAAACTGGATTTTTATTATTATTATTATAGTGTTGCCTGTTGTTTGTGCAGCTGCATCTGGGTGTGGTTGGGTTGAGACTTAAGAAGATTATTTTAGACAGTTTTATTTACACAAGCACGAACACGGCACACATACAATAGTTAACACATTTAAAATAACTAATTATCCATTCATGGAAAGATTCCACTTTAAGCCAAAAATAAAGTGAGCCGTTAATTACAATCTCTCAGAATGGCAGATTGTAAATTAAACGGTTCTCAGTGGTGTTGCGCTGTACGTCCTCTCGGGTGAGAATCTCGAGGCTCACCGATCATTTCTCCTGAACGCCACGAGAGGCGCTCTTGAAGTGTTTAGGAGGAAGCACGATTACATTATTTATTTATTCATTTTTTGAAATATTTGTAAACCTACATATTGACTCATTCAATTGGTTCAAACTCATTCATGACAAATCTCACATTATATCGATTTTAATGCTTAATCTTAAATGTAAGATTTAGAAAATAGATTTATTTGATTTGAATTGATAAACATCATTATTATACATAAATTTAAATTTTATTATTATTATTATTATTATTATTATTCTTTGTGCTCATATGTTTTTGTGGAAGAAGTCATTTCCAAGTAAATATTCAGAAAATTCAACCCTCAACCCCTAAATTGAAATTAGTTTTAAAATTCGTAAAAATACATTATGCGAACTTAAAATAGATGTAAATTATACTCAAGCTCCATCGAATCTTTTAAAGCAGCAACGCATGATGTCACAGTAGTTAAGCATTAGCTGTGTTACTCTTTGACCAAGAGTCATATAAGGAATTAAATTAAAATTATTTGCAAATAAAAGAAAAATTTTGTGAAATCAGAAAAGCTAATTTATAAAAGTTTCAATAATTATACTTTAGTTCAATGCCTCCAGAGGTATTGTAGGTAAATTTTAGTAGGTAATTTACCTCCATTTGTAAGGAAATTTATATATGTATTTTAGTAATGAAATGCTACTAGAAAATATGAACTGGAAAAATTAAGCACACTATTTATACAAACTTTAGCAACTTTTGCTTTCACAAGATTAACAAAAATGCCTAAAATGTTAGAAAGACAAAGAATAAATTTTTTTTCTCACCATATTTTTGCAACTCGCCGCTTTTAAATGTCCATACACCTTGAAAAGAGAAATGCAAAATAAGTCGCTACAGCTTGTTTCAGTCACAGCACAAATTATGTATACAATTTTTACAGTTTTCATCCACTCTAGTACAAAGTAAAATTAACCTTTGAAATACTGGCTTATAGTTACGTGCACTTTAAACTAAAAAGATTCAAAATTTACTCCTTCAAAATAAAATTATGAACATTGTGACAGATGGAATAATTTTCCATCCATTTTGTCTAAAAAAAAAAGATATTAATGTTAGTTCCGTCCATTTTGTCGTTTCTAATCTTCATAATGTTTTTAAATAATGTGAAAATTATATTATTATTAATGAAATTAAATTATTATTAATTAATTTAATTTTAATTAGAATTCAGGAAAAACGCTTCAAACATGCCGAAATTCAACATTGAATTTATTATGAAGTAGTACCAAAAACCTTTAAATTGAAGAAAATTTTCAAACATACTTCATATACAGAATAATCACAAATTCTTTACCCTGATTATAATAATTTATTGTTCGAAAACTATTAAAATTGATATAAATCTGTTTGGATGCTTTAACAGATATAAAGATTTTCTATAAATGCCGTCTGTAACAGTACACAAGTTATCTTTTATCCAACTTAAAATTCTACAATATAAGCGAATGGTGAAATAAAGACACGGAAACGGACGTACCTCTTCCGAGGTACCTATCGGATAAATGTACCCCGAAAATAACCACATATTTCTTAAATATTTTTATGCTTTTTAATTTCACTTATAATTGTACGTTAATTAAAAAGCCTTTCTACGTCGTCTTTGTTACAACATATTTATTGAAAAATATATTGTTATAAAGTAATATATGATATGTTATGATATTGAAATGTTATATATATAAGTAAGAAATTTGAGCGCATTGATTTCAAATTGCCTAGCGCTCTCGTCTTTGGTACAGCAGGCTTCAGGTTAGAATCCCGGCGGTGGTAGGGATGTTTGTTTGTGGTTCGGAGTGCACGTTAAACTGTATGTCTCGGTCTAATTAGACCACAGTGTACACAAAATGGCTGTAGAACGGCAAATCAAACTTGTGGTTGACAAATATTCTATGATATGCATAGTTTAATTTCCACTGTAAAAACCGGATGTAAAAAAATACACTGGCATGTAAATCATAACAGCAAATGTATTTTTTTAGAGAAGCAGCACAAGAACTTACCAGAGAGACATGAAATTCAGAATACAGAGACAGTATTTTGTACTTGAAAATTAAAGAAATAAAACACAAAAAAATGAGTAGAATGAATACAGTATGGAACGAAAACAGTCTTTATCGAAAGTTAATTAAAATGCTTGCCTATTCAAGAGGGAAAACATCAAGCAGATATTTCTTAGTAAGGGATATGACCTCTCTTGACAATAGAGGCTGCCTGGACCGACCTATTCATCGAAACCAACTTGTCAAACAAATATTCAGGTAAGAATTCCCATTCAAAAATGCACATTTTAATCGGCTGTCGGGTGTCCTCCATGCCAAACTTATGTCTTATCAAAGTTGTCGAATTTAAATCATTAAAGTTCGTGATCAATCCATTCTAGCGTTATTTTCTCTATTTAGAAACTCCTCTACAGCATGCCACAGCTTCAGGTTTAAATCCTAGTATTGGCATGGATGTTTGTGAGTAGTTCGAAACCCACGTTAAACTTTTGGCCTCGATCTAATTAGCCAAAGTGTTGCACAAAATGACCGTAGAGCTCCAGAGACCGTAGACCGTGTAGCTTGACAAACCAAATCAAATCAAAGCTCTACAGCATGATTGTGATATAGCTTTGTTTTATGTTCATACTAGCACATATAACACGGCGTTGCTCGGCTTTTAGAGAAGAAAACTTATTTATACTTTTATATAAATTAGTTAATTTGGTAAATTTTACATAAAAGATATAAGCATTTTCTTTAATTGCTGCCATGGATGCCAGTAAGATTATACATTAATATGAATAATGAATCAATGTTTCGTTTACTTAGTATTGCATAAACATTAAGAGATGCAATATATATATATATATATATAGAGAGAGAGAGAGAGAGAGATACATAGATATAGGTAGATAGATAAAGATTCAATTTGCCACTTCTCATGTAGATCACTTTTGCTTATTTTAGTTTTATTAGCATTTTTATTAACAAAAATGACATTATTATCGTGTAAACTATATTAATTTATCAGTACGGGACTGATATTACAAAATTCCTTGTTTTCCTATCATTTGCAAGCGCGTATAAAATTTAAAATAAACTCTATACATTGCCACATTGTGTCTAAAGCAGCTGATCTCATATGCATCCCAGCAATTTTAAGCAATTGGCCTTGTGCTTTGTTTATAGACGTAGCAAAAGCAAGTCGCATCTGGAATTGTAGTCTCTTGAATTCGTACGACGTATCGGGAAGGATATCCTCTCTGTGACTTTTTAATAGAGTCCTTGATAAACATTTAATACATCCCATAACACGTCTGGATACTAGGATATAACACCTGAAACTGCGAACCACCTTTCTTACTATAATCTTTCAACCTTCCTTTATATGAGGTTATATTTACATTTTTCAAATTATGTACAGTTTTTAAGAAGTTATCATTTCAAACTCAAGGTTGTAGAACTTTCTTTTAAACTTACGAGGTAACTATCAATAAAAACAAAAATAATTGTACAATTTACATATTAAAACTATGTAAATCATCCATATCTTATTTTATTTAGAATCTTTCCTATCATCTGGTTATATTTTCGCAAACCAAAAATTATAAAATTGGTTTTAAATTAGTAATAGTTAAGCTATTATTCTATTATTTGTTTTTTGTTGTGGTTGTTTTATATTAATGACAAATTTCTTGTATAAAGATATGTTCATTCATTGTTGACTTGCGCATTTAAAATATTGATAACAATCGTTTTATAAATATTTTACCGTTGCAACGACAGAATTAAAGGACAATTACTGAGAAAATTATTTTAAAAATATTTAGTAAAAGCCCTTATATGTAAATTAATGCACATAAATGTTCATTAAGAGAGTAAAATGGCGTCATTCTTTTCTTCCTGGTACTACCTTGGCAAACAATATCTTTTAAAGATACGCATATTCAATGTGAAGGATGTATTGATAAATCTATCTGAACACAATCGACATGTGATCCCGATACAACAATCGCAATGAATTTTTATGTTTGATTTAAGAAGATGTAATTAAAGATCCATTACTAATTTAATTTAGTTTTCATCCATGAAATCTTTCCTCTTAGACCACCGTTTTGTATTGTTTAGTTCATTCAATTGCTTCTCTTTGCTGGGGATTTCAGAAAAAGAAGGAAATTCATAACTCAAAATAGATCGAAACGATATGTTCTTCTTTGTTCGACTTCGGAGAACCTCTTGCAACCCATCGATGGGCGATAATGGAAGGAATTTTAATGTTAATAATTCCGCATTTGATTAATGAATACGGTAAAACCCTTCCCAGACATCATTCACCATCCACGAGATGCTAAACGTGTCGTCAAAGTCGACAAGTGCCACGAGATTTTTTAATGAGATAATGCCACGAGATAATGCGATATATAATTCCGTAAGATAATGCCACGAGATTTTTAAACGCGTCGTCAAAATCACCATCTAGCCTCCTGGTTTCTAAAAGCAGTGAATACAACTATACCACCTGTGAACTCGAACCTCGACTCTCCTGCACACAAATTGCGCAAGATGTCACTGCACCAAGAGACGGGCAGGACTGTATGTTCAAAATGAGACTTCGAGTTTTCAAAAAAAATTAATAAATATATAATTTATAGTGTTCATCGTTTGTTTGTGCAGTCGGTTCTGAGTGTGGTTGGGATGAGACACAGCTTTATTTACAAACACGTAAACACCACAATTAACTACAAACAATATTTAACACACAGCATGTAACGCATTTAAAAACATCTATTTAAGAAGGATTCGTGGAAGGATACCACTTCTAAGCTGTAAATAAAGATATTCAGATTTGCATTGGATGGCACGAGATATACTTCCTATACTCAGGAAAAAAATATATTTGGGAAAGTACACACATGTCCATAAATTAAGGATAATTCAGAATCACACAGAAATTGAACTCTAAAATAAAAATTTCACCTGTAGAGTTATCACACACATCTTGAAGAAGAATATGCAAATTACAGGAAACCACCAGATGGCGCGGATAGTACGTCACAATGACGAGAGTGTAAGAGAGGAGTATATAAGGAATGGTGGCAAAGGAGTAAAATAGTTCACAAGCACTTTAAAAGCCGTTCAGTGCAATAACCGCATAGTTATGGCACAAAGGAAGCATTTGGATGATTTTTACGTGGTCGAATTATCGGACGACTAGAATGTGGACGTACCCAGCTGGAAATATCCGAGGAACTTGAATCACCCAGAGTGTCATCTCCAGGCTTTGGCAACGATTTCAAGATGATGGTAATGTGAGTAGATGTTACAGCACAGGTCGCCCCCGAGTTACAACGCCGAATGAGGACCGGTATTTAGCAGTTACTGCCAAAAGAAACAGATGGAACACAGCATCGGACCTGTCTCGTCAGCTCTCTTCAGCTACCGGTAAGACAGTTTCAAGGCAGACCATGTACAGACGCTTAGGGCACATTGGTCTATATGCTCGTAGGCCTGTCAGATGAGTTACGCTTACCGCAAATCACTGTCGCCTGCGATTAACCTGGAGTAGAGAGCATGCATTGTGGACACCGCAGCAGTGGTCTTGTGTGATGTTTTCCGACGAGTCCAGGTTTAGTTTGCAGTCTGATTCTCGCCGGACTTTCATATAGAGACCGCCAGGTACCCGTTACCACCAAGAGAACACCATTGAACGTCACCGTTACGGTGGTGCAGGAGGGCTCGTTTGGGAGGAATTATTCTTGGTTCCAGAACTGACCTGCATGTTCAGAGTGTAACGATGACAGGCCACATCTATCGGGATGTCATTCTGGAACAACATGTACGTTTGTTTTGGGGCGCCATGGGTGCTGAATTTCTGTTTATGGATGACAACGCCCGTCCTCACAGTGCAGACATTGTAGACGAATGCCTTCAATTGAGAGATATCACCCTTATGGATTGCCCAACATACTCACCGGACTTGAATCCAATAGAGGATGTGTGGGATATGCTTGGCCGACGAATTGCAACCCGTCAACCCCCTCCCACCTGTCAACCGGAACTTCGGAGGGCATTGCTTGATGAGTGGTGTAATATTCCCCAAGATCAGATTGATAATTTGATACTCAGCATGCCTAGGCGTTTAAGGCCTGTTTTGCATCGTCCGGGAGACATACTCCATATTAACCATCATACTAACCATGTTATACTGTTTTTTTTGTAAATAGGTTCTTTTTTGAAATTTGCTCCAGGAGTAAAAATCGCAATTTTTATTAATTATGTCAAACATATAGCATCTTTTTTGCTCTTACCTTTTGTTTAATAAATAGACTTTACAAATAAGTCAAATTTGTTTTGCTTCTGTCTCTTTATTTGCCTGAACTTCATTATCCTTATTTTATGGACATGAGTGTATATAAAATAAGTATATTTAGGAACGAAGAAGTATATTCTTCCTCTCTAACTATCTAAATACAGAGGATTGCTGCTAACTGTCTTCTGTAGTAAGAGAGTCTCGATGCCTACTGATCATTTCCCTGAATGCCGCAAGGGGCGCTTTTATAGTGCATAGGAAGACGTACGATTGCAAATTTTATCAAGTGACGTATTGAAAGTAACCTACTACAAGGATTGCAACATTTAAGCACCTCTGCCCTTTAAGTGGAGAAAATATAGAAATTTTTCTACAAAATATTTTGTAGAAAAGGGCTTGCTACGATTAATATGGTTGAATAATAGATGTTTGCAAGGGTTCGAATCCATTTTAAACCGTAGGTCCTGGTTTAATATGATCGTAGAGTGGTGTGGGGATAGTGTTACTCGCGTCCTTAGCATATCTTCAAAGCTACACGTGCCATTTGGGTAGTGCTAAATGAATAACAACGGTGCACCCCTTGCTTATAGCATAAAGATGAATTGTCTTTGTATTGCCAGCTGCATTAGAACAGCAATATAGCATTTAGTTGCTAAATTATTTATTTCATTCTTGCAGTTTATTTTTCATATGATTTGATTGCTGATTTGATGACACACGAATAACATGCATAGAGCGTAGGACAATTTTTTTTTTTGCTTATCTGAAAAAATCTTTTCTAATTTTAAATTAAATTTTTTGTTGCAAGAAGAATTATGTTTTTGTCAATATATTTTTCATCATAAATGTATGTCTAATGTTATAGATCCCCTTTATGAAGAGTATGAAAAGAATTTCTCTTCAAACCTGATTCTTTATTTTAAAGTAAAATTTACTTGACTTGTTTACTTTAATTAAAAATTTATTAATTAAATTTATTGATTTAATTATTAATTATTGATTACTTTATTATTATTATATTATTATTTCATTATTATTATTTTATTATTTTCATCATCATTTAATTATTGATTTTAATTATTAATTTTTATTTTATTTTATTTTATTATTATTATTATTCTATTTATTTTATTATTATTATTATTATTACTATTATTCTTCTATTATTATTATTATTATTATTATTATTTCATTATTTTTATTATTATTATTATTTAATTTATTATTTTTAATTAATTAAATTTAATTAAAAATTATAAATTAAATTTATTGTTTTAATTATTAATTATTGATTATTTTATTATTATTTAATTATTGATTTAATTAATTAATTTTAAAAATTTTATTAATTAAATTTATTGACTTGTTTACTTTATTTACCTTGACTTAAGAGCGCGACCTTCGACTCTGCAATGCGTCAGATGTCACAAGGAGACATTTAAAGGGGGAAACAGGAAAGGACATCCAATTGCAAATTATTAAAATTATTTGAAAAGACACCGAATAGGTTTCTGGGAAAACACCAAGAAGAGGAAGGAGGAGCTTATCTAGAAAGCAAAATCTTTTAAAGGAACATTTAATGCAATTTACCTTATCGATAAATATTATAATGTAACAAAAAAGATAACGCATTAACAAAAAAAAAAAAAAAAAATTAAAGGAAGTAACATAAACATGCCCAAAAACCTTGACAAAAATAGTTATATCACGGGATTTTCAATGCATATTAATTATCGTTTAATAATTACCATCCTGATGTATGCTCAGATTTAAATAAATGAAATTTATGCTTAAATTTTCCTTAATTACAACTGTGCAACTGGATAAATAAATAATTAATAGATCATCGAGTCGTTTTTTTTTTTTCCTGTTTTGTGTTGTTTATGATGAGGGGCCTGAATAACCGAGTGCAGGGACAAAAAAGGTTTCGGGTTTAAGTCCCGGTGGTGCCATGGATGTCTGTAGTCGTTCGGAATTCACTTTAAAATCGTAGGTCCCGGTCTAATAGGAATCGTAGAGCGTTACAGAGGTATTGTTAACGCGCGTCCGTAGCTTTTCTTTAAGCTACGCACACCTCCTGGGTAGTGCTAAGTGAGTAACGTCGGTGCAGCGCTTGCCTTAAGGCAGCAAAGACAACTGTATAAATGTTTTCCAGCTACATTATAAAAAAAAATTGTTTATGATGAAAAGTTGGAATAAAATAAATTATCGGATATGAGCAGAATGATTCACTTTTATTTCTGAATTGATGGTGTACTATGTTGCTGTTAATACAGGGTAGTCATCTAGACCAAGCCCATGAGTCATAGCCCACTCATTATTGAAGGAAGGGGAGGCAGCTTCTGTTGTGATGAAGCACCCTTAGGTAGAAGTCTGACTTGGCTTCGTGACGCTGTTACAGTCATAAGAGACCGGGCCCTAAGGTTTAAAGTGGATTCCGAACCACTACAAACATCTATAACCGAAACATGTGGCAAAGAACAACAGAGCGTTATTCACTCGTTCATTTAGGCCCACTGCACTATATTCTTGTCTGTGGTCACTTGGGTGTTGATGGGAGCCTCACAGTGCTATACCATCTGTCGCTGTGTAGGAATAGGTGGAGTCTACCCAGCAGCATGCAGAGCATCTTCAGCATGCTGGGACATGTCTTGGTTTACGCGTGTACAGTAATTCCTGATAAAGCAGACCGAGCATCTCAGTGGGTACAATCGCATTGTCGCTCGATTTTATTAGGTTTTCTGTTAACTCAGACTTCAAACTCAGCACGATATCTATGAAACACAATTCTATACAGCTATTGCAGAGGCAACTTAAGTAACACTTTGCTCTGTGTCGATATGACCAACAACCAACTCTCAATCATCTGGTCTTAAGTAGTATTTTACAGAGTTCCTGCTCAAACGTTATTAACATCTGTCATCATCATTATCTTTGGAGCAACCATGGTGGGCCAAGGCCGTCTGCCTACTGGCAAATTTCTTGAGACAGGAAATAATTTCTTTTTACGGAGTAAGGTTGTCAGTCATATGCCTAACGCTTTACAGTCATATTATACCATGACCTATTGAACGGGACGGATTCCAATCACTAAAAATATTCATAGCACCGCCCGGACTCGAACCTGAAACCTGTGACACAGAACGCTAATCACACGGCCATCAGGTCCCATAATACAACGGTAATATATATTATATAATATAAAATAATAATATATAATATTTATGTTATTAATATATATATATGCCATAATGAAATCGACTGATATGCAAAAAAAAACAAAAATTTTAAAAATTGATAGTATCGATATTTTTTATTTTTGATTAATTTATTAAATTAGCTTTGATTATCGTTAGAAAATGCGAAAGAGTTTAACTAATTTTATTTCCTAGAAAGCTGCAATTTTACTAAAAGTCTTTATCTATTACTGTGCCCAAAAAGTAAGACCAATTATTTTTTTTTTTTCAAAAAATCTATTTATTATTCCAAATTTATTTCATCGCCTTCAGTAAGTAATCCATCCGGACACAATGCACTTATGCCAACTTTTTTTCCAATCCTCAAAGCACACTAAAATATCATCGGCAGGGATGGTCTTCAATGCGCTGGGCAATTCACATTGAATTACTTCAATCGACTCAAAACGGGGCCCCTGAAGTGGTCTTTTGAGTTAGGGAATAACCATAAGTCGCTTTGGGGGGGAATACGGTGGTGGTGGAACGATATGGTTTTCATTTTGGCGAAAAGGTCACGAAGAATCAATGCAGTGTGAGCTGGCACGTTCAGTGTTTTTGGTACCAATCGAGATTTAACGCATTTGAAGTTAAAAATGGAATTTACCGATCCTTTTGAAATTCCAACATCATCAGCAAGGTCTCTAATTGTAAATCGACGGTTTGCAGGCCCCAAATCTTTAATTTTTTGGTCGTAAGATTCGTCTGTTGAGGTTGAGGGTTGACCAGAGGGCTTTGTCTTCAACGCGTTCTCTGACTTCTTTGAACTGTTTTTACCACTTACGCAAACAAAATTTAATGCAAGTTCCTTGCTCAATTAATTCAATCATTTCAAAAATCGCTGAAATTACTTTTAGCATCTCACAAAGCCAAGCGTAACTCAAACACTAATGAATATTTTGACGTAAAATGCCAAGGACAGTGCCAGCAACCTAAAAAAGAAAAAAAAATTGAAATTTTCACTCCGGAATTTTAAATTGAAAATATTTCCGATGAATATATTTCACAATATATTCATCGGAAAGATTGTTGTATATTGTGAAAGATTTTACGAAGAACAATACCTGAGAATTAGAGATACTTAGCGAAAAAAAGCAAGTAAAGAAGATCAAATTAAACTTTCATTTAATACAGATATGCTTAGATAAATTCATTAAATTGTAAATAATATTCATAATTCACATTTTATGAGATAATCGTGAATCTTTATATTTTTAAAGCATAATTCAAATCTATATCGCATTATCTTAATAAGGGGTATTCCCCTCATTTCCACAATAGCGATAAACACTTATACAGCACAATCAATCTGCCTTTGTTCGATTCTTTAATTTGCATATCAATTTGTTGCATTGTCGATACAAAAGAAAAAAATTTACATTAATAGGTAAAATTAAAATATTTTAATAACGTATAATATGATTGTATGTATTTATTTAATTAATTTTAACAAATGCGAGTTAGATCAATGCTGTGATTTGATTCTTTTAGACGATTATAAATATCGTTGTAATCAAAAAGAAGTCTAATTGTGTAATCTCATCGTCTCTCTTTTCATTACATTTACATTATCAATTATTGCATTTAATACGATCATTTCATGAATCAAAAATGTTCTTATCTATTTTTATTTAAATAATTTCCTATAAAGAATGCATATAAATGACGGGAGATAACTTTACTTTTATAGAATAAGTGCTTGAATTCCCAGAGTTTCAGAAATTATTTTTTTTTTTTTCTTATTTTATTAAATATGTAAATATGCAATAAAAATGCACTGTCAAGGACCACATTTCTAGCTTCTTTTCAAGGACAAATATTCGCTTATTATTACTAATATTCATTTTGTTGAAATTATTTTGATGATTTTCTCAACAATTTATTTAAACTTAAGGAAACTAAAATAATATCTCAATAAAGATTAATTTCCTATGAGTATATCTTCTTCAACAATAACTCAATGAATGTCTTCGTTTTTAATCTAACCCACATAAAATATAGCAAATATTTTTACAGTGGCTATGGCATGATGAGGAATTTATGAAACGCATTGTTGTAAACTATATAAAAAAAAATAATAAACCAACAAGGTCTCCGTTTTTATTAAAAGAGTCAGGATCATTGAATTGGCCAGAGCATGACGGAATTAGAGGTTTTTACAAAATATCATTCAAATCAAATGGATTCTTTTGAGTTCAGTTTCGTAAACGAGCTTACATTTTTACTTATTCTCCTCCATTCCGAGCGTGCTGAGGGCCAATGATGAAGAAATGCCAAATGAATGGTCAAAATAAGTTTTCATTCATTTTTTTAAGTTTATCTGGCGCCATCTATTGGTAGATATATGCAACTTAAATCTAAAAAAAAATAAAATTAATGAATTAAATTTAATTATTGAATTAATATTTGAAAAAACTGTATTAACATCAAGTGCCATCCACTACAAGTTCAAAAGAAAATGCACTTGAACTTGAGTGGAAGAATAAAAATATTTTTGAACGATTGAAAATTTGAACAATATATACGTATATAGGGAAAGTGTGAGTTAATAGAAGGAATTGAAAAAAAAAAATCACAATTATTTGGGAAGAACCAATTCGATTGCGGAACTATTGATCTCCTCCCCCACCTGACGTGCTTTCCATTTTCATAGCAATCAAAATTCAATACTACATCTCATTTCCACTCCGAATTTCTGTGGTACACTTCATTAATACTCCGCCACTCTTTCTTCCTCATCTACCACGATTTGATTTGCAACTGTACCAGAATTCTTTTCGAAATTTGTAAAGAAAGATTGTTTGAATAAATTGTCATTTCATTATCTGCGAGTTGATACTAAGCTTTATAGAAATCGATTTCTTATTAACTACAAGTAAAAAAAAAAGCAAAATTATACTGAAACTGAAATAATATTAATTTTGTGAATTAAAAAAATAATATACAAGTATGTAATATTTCCTTATTTTAAATACGAAACAACAGAGTAGATCTTTTAAAGCAAAAGCAAAAATAGCCAATGTGTATCCCTATCCTGACTTCACTTAAATCATTTAAAATATATTAACTTCTTTTCGTCATTTCGAAATTTATCATAACTAAAATTTTCTTAAAATTTAAGATCAAATATTACCGATTTTTTTATTTAATTTACCAATAAAATTGTTTTGAAAATTTTAAACTAAAAACAAAATATTTCATGTTACTGGCCAGGCAAGGATGGAAATTGTAGTTAATAATATTGATAACTGTAAAAATTATACCGGTTTTTTAAATTTTTTATAGCATTTCTTGCTTGTTTAAAGAAATCATTGTAAACTGCCATCGACATTTACTCTATGCCTGAAAGCAAATGAGATTTAAAAAAAAAAATGTAAGAGGTTACTTGGCCTGACACTCACTAGATGGCGCCACATCCACACTGGTAATATTAAAACTATAGATATCAGTATTGAAAACAATTGTTTACCAAATTAAAACTATGGCAAAAGAAAATTCAAAACTATTGAGCAAAAGTTAAGTGCAAAAGATTAAGAATTTAAAATAATCAATTTTAAAAATTAAAAACAATTTAATAGAAATATATACAAAGTTATTTATTTAGTAGCGATTGCCCGAATTTAAATCAATTGTGTTCATTGCAGCAATGACAGTAATTTAATGTGATATTTGAAATGCGAACGCTTGAAAGATTAGTGGTCTTAACTTCGCAAGCGTGGATAGACTAATTGATCCCTATGAAAAGAATATCAATTTTACCTGACTGCAGATCTATTTTACCTGTTAGTGCAACTTTTGAAATATATTGAAATCCTTCCTTCAGTTGAAGAAACCAATCACGATCTAACTAAGTCAGATCTTAATTTAAAATTATTACTTTCACATACAGTTCATAAATTATTCATTTGCTTGAATGGATTCTCATAGAGGACTTGAAATCATAACGTGTTTCCCATGAATATTTACAGAAATTTTCGGCATCTCTTGCCATCTTAGGAAATAAAAAAATGAAAAAACAATTATGTTTTATTGTTTTCTTCTTATAAAAATATAACATTTCTTCGTTTTCTTTATATTTGTCTTGAAATAAATAGTTCTTATCACATTTTCCTTTTTTGCATTTTAATTGATATTTTAGTCTATCAAAACCAGCATTCTCATAAAGGACTTGAACTCATAGCGTATTTTATTTGGATATTTATAGAAATTCGGGTATCTCTCGACATCGTATGAAATAAAATCAATGCAAAAAAATTATATTTTATGTTTTTCTTATTGTTTTCTTCTTATAGAAAATACAACCTTTCTTCGCTTTCTTTTTATATTTGTCTAGATTAATATCACTAGTTCTTAACACATTTCCTTTTTGCATTTTTAATTGGTACTTTACTCTACAAAACTTATTCAAAACCAGCATTTGCATAAAAGACTTGATATCATAAGGTAAAAATGGTATAAATAAAATGTATGAGGTTAATTGGCCTGACGATCACTAGATGGCGCCACCTTCCAAATGGAAATTTTAGAACTATCTATATCAGAATTGAAAAGAATTGTTTACCAAATTAAAATTGTGACTACAAAAAATTGAAAGCTATTGATCAAAAATTATTGAGCAAAAGATTAAGAATTTAAAACAAATATTTTTTTAAATTTAAAGCAGATATATGTTTTGCTTTGCTTTAGATATTTCAAGTGCTTTGCTTGGATATTTCAAGAAATTTGAGCATCTCTTGACATCGTATGAAATAAAAACAATGCAAAATAATTATATTTTATTGAAATAAAAACCTACATATATTGAAAAGATGAACAATGTATCGCTTAATCGCTTCGAAATTAAATACAATCTATAGATATTCTGTAATGTACAAATGAAAGTTGTCGCTGATAAGGTAAAGTCCTATCTTAAATACGAGGTCCTTTTTGCTATGAATGAATAACGCTTCGATGGAGTGTTACCTCTGCGTCGTATACAGCGTAAATGCTGAAACCTGCGCACTCTACAGTTTCACTTTCTATTCTTTCACTTGCGGCTTCTACAGTTTCACTTTGCCAGTCACGATGTCGGAGTAGAGCTGCTTGGTGAGTGGTACGTACGTCTTCTGCTTGGCATCTAGGAAGAACATGGGGTCTGAGATCAGCTCTGGGTCGAATCCCTCTTTCTGGAATGTCACCTTCTTCAGCTTGTAAGTTCCTGTCGAACAAGAAAAGAAACGGGCTCTGTTACGCTGTGTTTCAAAAATAATATGAACTCGTAATTTATTTACGATAAAATGACTTTTTCGGCCTCCAGTAAGTTTATTTCAACAAATATCTCACTCCTCATTAAAAGCCTTTATGATCGGCATTTTAAGCAACTTTTGTTATACTTTAAATAAAAGATTTGGATAAGATATACAGGTACATTTAATGGCTATGAGACGAACTTTATAGGTGGTACGGCTTACAGAAACAAAACATTTTTCTATAGGTGTGTGAGGGGTTGACTAAACATACATTGTGAGCGTCGAGAAATGAACACATATGATATCACACGATACGAACACACATTATAACATCTTTGTAAAGTGTTCCATTGATTTCATTTGAACAATAAATGCTCAACACAACAGCCACCAAAAGTAAAACAAGCTTGACAGTATTGAAGGAGTAATTGAGAACAGGTGCAGGCATTTCGCAGCCGCAAGAGATAGTCTGGAAACGATATCCTCAATTGAGTCAACTGAGTCTCGTAAATGAATACACAGTGTAAGAGTAAAATAGAGAAAGATCATCCGGGTTGCCAGCCAGAGGAATTGAAACTCGTTAAGTGACGGGCTTCAGTTAGGCATTGTGCCTGGCTTTTGCGGGAAATGCGTTTGAAAAAGTTTGTTCGTTCATCAATAAGTCACTCGGCTTCTACATTCCTATACAAACAATTTATATATTTTAATCAATTTTATTACCCACCAAAATTTATCTCGTGGCCATTAAATCGCCCTATATTGCCTGCTGCCTTCTTGTTGGTGTGTTCTGTCATAGCTTGAACATTTTTTTTGACAAAATCGTCTATTTGCTCCGACATAAATTCAAGTGAACAAGTGAATGATGTTCGATTTTGTAAGGTTTAATTATTATTGCGAGCCGCGAGAGGTCGCGACTGTGACCAGTAACTGGGACCTTAACTGTGTGGTCCAGTATGGTAAGTACATGCGGTCAGATCTTGAGACCACGAGGAGAACGCTAGGAGCATCCGAGCTAGAAATACGGTCAGGGACCGTATGTTATGTGTTTGCGGTTATTAAGTATAAGATATAATTTATATTGTAGAAGAGTGCACAGGGTGCCAAAAGTATCAAATTATTGTACGTGTAAAGTATTGTAAATAAACTAATATAAATAGAAAGAGAGATTGGTATTACAACCTGACACAACTAGTCGCTAGTATGGCGGCTAACAATATAGAACACTGGTTTCTTTAGCCCAAATGACGACATATGTTAATATTCTCAATGAACCCGTGTGTTAACACCGGAACAAACGAAGCGAACAAAGGAGTTCCGATTGAGATGGAAGTGGAATTCCTAATGTTTAACACAGCATTCTGGATGCTTAATTGCTATATTCTGGAGCGCAAACTATTCATTTATTTTTTGAGAAAATTTAATCATTTATTCGCTTTATCGAAAGAAAAATTTCCCTCTTGAACAAACGTCATATACCAAAAATATATAACAAGCAGAGAGATTTAAAATTTTATGACAACCAAAAGGCTTTTCCATCAAAGGCAGTCTATAGATCTTCGTTAGACTATCTTTGTTTAATCGTGGATTTATAGAAAGGGGATTTCTAGGCGTTTACCTGTGGCTTCGATGTCAGAAGAGATCCGGATAAAAAGGGGGATGGCGAAGGGGGGCAGCCTCCCGGACACGTTATTGTACAGCTTGGAGAAATCGACGCTATCCGGTTTCACTTGGACAGCAGCCATGCCGGCGCGACCTTCCACTTTTGGAAATAGAATGCAATTTCAAATGGTGAACACATTAAACACAAATTCCTAACGTAAATGATTGTGCAATTGGGAGATCAACAAATTTATATACATAGTAATTTTCAAACAATTTACAAATAATTGAAATGCTCCTGAAAAAAATTTCTAAAACTTTTCTTATTATGTAGTAAAGTGCATGGTAGACAAACATAATTTGATTTTTGAATATATGAAATATAATTTTTGGGATACGATTAGTTAATATAAGATAGTCAAAAAGTATCTAGTACTCTATATGTGACAGGGAAATGTAACAGACAATTTGCAATACGCAGCTGGTAATTTCTTTTTTTTGGAGATCCTGAGACAGGTGTCTCAAGAAAATGAGTCAATTAATATGTTGAAGGTTACTCTCTTTTATAAATGCTTAAATTATTTTAAATATAAATGTTTGTTTGTTTTTTTCTAGAGACTTTGATTAACCTGAGTTATCTGAAAGAGACTGTCTTTAAAATACCCCGAAGAAAATGAAAAAGAACCATAAAAATATTAAAAATGATGCATCAAAATGTAGTTCCTTAGCACAAGGTTTTGTTTATTTTTTTTGTGAAACTGAATTTTCTGGATGAACGAATTAAACCAAAAAATATGCAAAAATGGTATAAAAATATCCTTTACTGCAGTTCATTGGCTGCAGCGTAAAAATACATAACATAACAAAACGCAGTCATTGTCTCAGTTCACGAAAACTTACTTGGAATTTCCACCCCGTACACGACACATGACACGTGTCCTAGAGCGGTACTGTACACATTTTCAACCTCTCCGGTGGAGACGTTCTCTCCTCGCCATCGAAAGGTGTCCCCCGTGCGGTCCACAAAGTACAAGTAGCCGTCTTCGTCCATCACCAAATGTCACCTAAAACAGAAAGCACAGACGTAAGGTGGAAAGCCACAACAACGGAAAGCAAACACAATAGTTCTGTCTAAGATAGAATGGTACGTTGCTTACAAAAAAAAAAAAAAACAGAGCACTTTAGAAAATATAGAATTATATTTTCTGGCGTTCGGTACCGCACTCTTTGGGTTCGAGTTTCGGGGATGTCATAGGTAATTTTAGTGATTGGGAATCCACTTTAAACTGTAGGAACCACTCTAATGCGACATTGGACATAGTGCTGACAACCCCACTCCGTCAAAAGAAAAGCATCTCCTGTCAGAAAATCTGCCAATCAGATGAGGGTTTTGGCCCACCACGGGGTTATTGCGCCATTGAAGAAAAAAAGAATTATATTTAAAAATTTTCTAAAGAAGTCTAGAGTCTAGTTTTAGTCTTTTTTTTTTTTCTTTTTGTCACAGTATATATATATCTGGAAGAGCCATGTTTAAATGTTAACTCCTAAAATAATGCAGTAAAGGTATAAACTTCTTTAAAAAGGATAAAGTAAGGCCTTAAATACTAAAAACAATTTTTAAAATTTAATTTTACAAATTTAATTTCTTTTTGCATTTTTTAAATTTTCTGTAAATTCTATTGCTTTTATTTTAAATTCTCTCTTTAAAATTATTAACAAAGTTCAATGAAAGTTTAAGGAAAGAGAAACAAAGTTCAACTTCCATAAAAAATATTTGTTTCATTAAATTTGTAATATAAATGTTCAACTGAAACGATATCTCATCAGAGAAAGAAAAATATGTTATATTTCATTAGCTTAAATTCAATTAGAATGTTTAAAACATAGAAAATAAATAAATTAAAATCAAATGTATTTTTTTTTTTTTAGTTGAATTCAATCAGTCGTAAGAAAATAAAATCAGTAAAGCATTTATATTTTCTTTTGCCTTTGTCGAGTTTCTATTTTATAAATTTCTAGCATATATTGAACTATTAAACATTCTAATTTACATTGAATACCATATTAAAATAAGTATAACCTAGTTAACATGGAGTTTTTTTTTTAATTTTATATGCTGGATTATGGCTATATGAATATTAAGAAAAAATCCATCAAAAGAATTTATAAATAAACTAAATACTTTTATGTTGGTTAACACTGAATGAATGGCATAAATCAATAAATCTCCATTAGCTATGCTGCAAACGTTATGTAGCTTTTATACATTTGTATAATTGATAATGCTGACAATGGAACGTCATCTAAAATTCATCCAATAACTGGTTAAAATTAAAAATATTTCCTTTACATCTACAAATGTTCAATTCAGCATTGAAATTGGGTGAAGAAATTACCAGAGAGGAAGGCCGTGTCTCCTCTCTCGAAGCAGTTGTGGATGATCTTCTTTTTAGTTTCACTTTTGTTGGCATATCCGTCGAAGGAGTTGATGGGGTTGTTCACGATTTTTCCGATCATTTCTCCAGGTTCTCCTGAAAGAAAGGACATCATGTATTGTTAATTCAAGTTATGTGGCAGTCATTACTTTCTGAAACATCACACATTCAAACATTGTTACTAAATCTTATTTATTATTCAAAGAGTAATTTTTACTTTCTGAAAACATTACATATTCAAACATTGTTACTAAATCTTATTTGTTATTCAAAAGTAATCATTACTTTCTGAAACATTACATAATGAAACATTGTTACTAAATCTTATTTGTTATTCAAAAAAGTAATCTTTACTTTCTGAAACATTACACACTCAAACATTGTTACTAAATTTTATTTGTTATTCAAAAGTAATCTTTACTTTCTGAAACATTACATAATGAAACATTGTTACTAAATCTTATTTGTTATTCAAAAGTAATCTTTTACTTTCTGAAACATTGCATATTGAAACATTGTTACTAAATCTTATTTGTTATTCAAAAAGCTTAATCTTTACTTTTCTGAAGCATTATATATTCAAGCATTGTTACTAAATCTTATTTGTTATTCAAAGAGTAATCATTACTTTCTGAAACATTACACATTCAAACATTGTTACTAAATCTTATTCATTATACAAAAGATTAATCATTACTTTCTGAAACATTACATATTCAAACATTGTTACTAAATCTTATTTGTTATTCAAAGAGTAATCTTTACTTCCTGAAACATTACACATTCAAACATTGTTACTAAATCTTATTTGTTATTCAAGAGTAATCATTACTTTCTGAAACATTATTAACTGATGCAATATATATATATACATATATAAATTTATACATTAAAGCTGCAGAATAAAAAATTAAAGTGCTGGATCACTGATGTGTACAGCAATGAACTACTTCTTCAGAAGACTTACTATACTTCCCAGAAGATATTCTGGATGTGCAGGAATCTATTATTATTTATTTTTTTCAATTTATGTTACAGTAAATCGTAAAATAGTTTCCAAATAGAAGTTTTTAACAGGGTCGTCAGAAAGTGTTAACATCTGGATTGAAAAATATTATTTTTAATGTATCGCTTTCATGAATCCCAAGTTGGACATCCATCATATCAAATGGAGTTTTCTGTATAAAAATAAGAATTTCAATCATAACTAAAAACATAATTCTTAAACAACAAATACTGTAATCCTCCGACTTACACGAACTATAAATTGATTATTTCGTCTGGCCAGGGTGTCTTTTTCGTGCTGTCTCTACGATCTATAAAAGTTAGAGTATTTTGTTATAAGTTTTCAAAGCCCTCAAAAAACTTTGTGTTCCAAACGAAGTACGTTTGACTCTTTTGCACCCTAGTAAAATAATAATCTTTGGAATGTAACGTTAGAATTATAATAGGAGCTATCTAATCCTGTACTTTCGAATTCAGGATATTGCCGGATTATCGAGCTTCAATATAGTTTTTAAATACCAAAGAAAAATTCCTCTAGATAAAAATTTAAACGATTCAGATGTGTAGTTATTTAATGTGTTTACGTACATTTGGAACCTTTGTAAATAATATAAATATTTGACTAACCCAAAAAGGCTAGGTTACCCAATTTTGGTTTTAAAGGCAACTATAAAACTAAAATTCATACATTAAAAATAAATTGAATTGAATATTCTTGTATTGATAAAAAAAAAAAAAGCAAAGGAAAAAGCTGAGTAAAAAGAAATATTACTATACAATGATAATCAAAATAAATTGTAACCAAGTATTCCATGGCAAAAAAAAAAAAAATACGCATGAACGTTTTTCTTAAAAAAGTTACTGATATCGTTGTTTCCGTGATTCGGATCCCTTTTCCAAAAAATCGGTACGAATATAATACAAATTTACCGACACGCTATACCGAAATGAAAACTGGGAATTGGGAAAATGAGCATGTGAAGGAATGTGTCACGATTTGTAAATGTCAAGATAAACAGAACCATGAATCCACATGAGAAAATTTGAAATTGAATGGTCCAGTCGGTGCCGGATTATATAAAGTGCCGAAACATCGAATGCTGCATTAAATATCGCTTACTGTATTAAGCTTTCTAATGGCAAAATGAAAATGAGGGGAATTGGCAAAAATACTTCAGCTACCTAAATACAAAATAAGAACAATAATTTTCTTTCCTTTCTAATGCAGCTGGCAAACACTTAGACAGCTTGGTCTTGGATGCCTTAAGGCAAGCGCTGCACAGACGTTACTCACTTTGCGTGACGCAGGGGGCGCGTGTAATTTGAAAGATTAGCCACGGACGCAGAGTAACAATGCCCCCGCAACGCTCTACGATCCCATTAGACGGGGACCTATGGTTTAAAATGGATTCCGAACCACTACAAGTATCCATGGCACCACCGGGACTCGAGCCCCGAACCTGTGGTGCCGAGCGCCTGATCGCTAGCCACTCGGCCATTCAGGCCCATATAAGAACAATCATAAAGAAAGACTTCTCAATGCGGTGGAAAACAGCCAAGCATAATCCGAAAACGTCATGCTATTATTACTGAAATAGAATCAATGCTAATGTGTTGTTGTAATCAAAGCTGGTGTGATATTGAAGTAAAAGCGAAGAACTGCATCTCACCTGGTTTGCATCGGATGCAGAAGCCGTCCTCATTCCTCAGGACCTCTCCGGTTTCCGGATTCACTTTGACCAGAGACACGGGGTACAGGCGATCGCAGGTCCGGGGAAGGAATCCCACGGCTCCCACCTTCCCGAACATGTTCACTGAAAGCACAAAGAGTGGTCAACACATGGACGTGTGATTTATAGCGAATTAAAGAATTAGGGAAAAATTTATTTCCAATTCAAAAATACAGGGAGATTATAATTAAAGTCCCACTTTCAAAATGCTGTAAAAGAAACACTCGTCACAATGAGTTCAAATTTGAATTGGAGATACTCGAAAATTAGAAACAGCATCAGCAATAATTAATAGATGGTTTAATTATTGATTCTTATGCAGTTTTGGTCCAAGGACAATTAAAAACTGATTTTCACATCAATGTGATACGACCTTGTCACAATGTTGAATGATTTGGAAGTCATTTTTTTTTCTGTCAATAGAAACGAAACAATCAAGCATATTGAGCTGCACAGTTGGTTTAATATGTAACTCATGTCATAATAATTTCGATTCAAAATGTCTTTGGTAGTTCAATCCACTTTCGTCATGCAGCTCATAGCGCAATCTATTAATTCAATTTTGGAACTTTTTTCTGTTGTTGTACTGTTTTCTCACTTCTTCAAGTATCGTCAGTTCAAATATGATCTTTGGTTCTTTTTGAGTCGTTCTATTTTACAGCATTTTAAAAGTGGAACTTTAATTATAATCTCCCCGTATATGTCATTTCTGTAAATTTTTGACCTAATTCAAAGGTGCTCACGTTGAAACTTCAGAATATAAAATATATATATATTAATTTTTTTTTCGGCACAAATGAAGATGAAATATCTTTTAAATGCAACTGCATTTAATATGCACGATATTATTGTTAAAAGCCAAAAGAAAAAGGAATAACTATGAAAGACAATTTTTAAAATTTTTTTCGGGATATTTTATCAAATTATTGCTAATAAGATTAAAATATAGTTAATGTTAGGTTCAAAATATCATGAAATAAAAGTGTAAACAAACATGGAAAAAGTAAATTAATTAAAATGCTAACTGACCACGTTTTTATAAATCTAACGTATTATACGCCTTTAGAAGCAACTTTTCTGGGACAACGCTGTTCCCTCTGATTTAATTTTTTTAGAATTAGAGATATATGATTTCATTTCATGTATCCTTTACTTATTTATCTTACTCAACGACTAGCTTAACAAACCTTTTCCATTACTTTTGAAATTTGATGTGAATTCACCAAAAAAAAAATACAATAATAATACATTTAAGAAATAATAAGATATGAGATAATGCTTAAGATGAGATAAGCTTATGTATTATGTTATCAAGTTCTTATAGCTTAGTTATTTACTGACGACACATCTTCGTCAAATCTAATTGTTTTACTGAGCTTAGGAAAATAATTGTAGTTATAATTTCGTAGCAAGAACTTTCAAGTCGATTAAAATATTGTCAATAGAACTCTAAAGATTAGTTCTGTTATTCTTGTTACAAATTCATTAGCAAATTCTTTTTTGTTTGATTTTTTTTCAATTGTACTTTTGTTTTAAATTTAATAATTAACACTAATCAATCTTAATAGAAAATAATTAGCACTAATCAATCTAGGTAACTAATAAAAATAATTGTAAAATCATGATTAGCAAAGAAAAATATTCAGACAAGAATGGAAACGCTTAGAAAAGTTTTATGTTCTTGTCTATTTTTCTAGGCTTATCCCTCAAAAAACAAAACATTATTGAAGTTCTGCAGTCTCAACAAAGATCACCTATGTTTGTGCTTAAATTTATTTTAAATTAAGAATTTTTTATCATTATAAAATAGTTTTTTTTTTTTTTACTTAATCGAATATTTTGTGTTTTACAATAAAATTTTGACTAATAAAGGAACTTTTAACTATATATATATATTAATTTTTAACAAGCAAAAGCATTGAAAACGCGGTGACGAATAGGTTCATAACCTAGTGCAACAGCCTACCCTAGGTTGTTCCCTTCCGTGTTGGGTCGCATGATTTCGATGCGGAACCTGATCCTGAACTCCTTCCAGATGTGCGGCCTCAGTCCGTTGCCGAACATCATGCGCACGCAGTGCTTCCTCTCCTCCTCCACCGACGGCTGGTTCAGCAGGTACCGGCAGATCTCGCCGATGTACTGAGCGACCTGGCGGGAGGAAGAACAAGTTGTTAGCATCACACCTGACGAGTGCCTGTTTGATTTGGTTTTGTCGTTCTACGGCCATTTTATGCACTCTTTATGCAAATTAGACCGAAACCTATAGTTTAAAGTGGATACCGAACCTCTCAGAAACATGCATGCCACCACCAGGATTCGAAACCTCGTAGCCTGTGGTACCAGAGGCCAGAGAGCAGCCAATTGGCCATCAGACCGCCAACGAGTGCCGGAGATGGAGTCTCCAGCTCCCATCTAGTTTCCCGACTCAACGGCAGTAACTAGCTTGCAACATGATTGGTGATTCAATCCGTTGCAATCACTGCTTTCAGAAACCAGGAGACTCGATGGCGATAGTTACAATGGCAGAAGTGTAGAGCATCTGACATCGGAAATCAAGCTGCCTTTTGGGAAATTTTTTGGATTTCTTCCCATACAACACGCAAATGAGGTGCAGTGACCTCTATATGATGAGGCCTCCCGGAAGGCACTGTCTTCCCTTATCACCAATATGTGAACAGGTGTATATGAGTCCCATTGGTTTTACAACCTCATCCTTCTAATTGGTAGAAGACAACGTAGCCCCAGATAGGGATAAGATGTGGAGAAAAAGTTCCACAGGATAAATTCGTAAGCTAAAAAGCCTTTTCTATTTTGTTTGTAGACAGGGATGGAGAATTTAAATTCTCAAATGCCTTTACGGACCTACGGCTTAAGTGGATTCTAAAACCACTGCAAACGTCCATGCCACCACCAGGATTCGAACCCGAAACCTGTGGTAACGAGCACCAGGATGCTGACCACTCAGCCATCAGGCCCCGATCAAATATAACTGTAGAACATTGAGCACAGGGCTGAAACAACCCTACCCTGTAAAAAGAAAACATCTCCTGTCTCGAAATCTGATAGTAAACGGATCGGGCCCACCATGAGGAGGCTGTTGCGTCAATGAAGAAGAAGAAGTCACAATGCTTCTTTCAAAATCATTCAGTGTATGCATTGGCAAATTGCAATGATGAGTAATCTGTCATGCATGTGAGTCTCTTATACTTAAAT